>BCLG01005905.1:0-15954 GCA_001602295.1 Zoysia matrella | reverse complement strand
AATCTACAGCCGCCACGTGGCCCTGTGGGCCCGGACATCTTATCCACTCCGAAAATTCTTTATTATTGCGCAGAAATTCAATAAAACTTGTAAAATTCACAGAAAATCCATAATAGCTCAGAAAAATATGAAACCAATTTTTTAGACTTCTAAATTCATAAAATATTTATTAAAAATAATAAACAAAAGTAATTAATTGTTTTAATAATGATTAATTACAGAAATTAGTTAATGCATGTTTAATTCTTAATTAATTATGTGTGCACTTTAAATTATCAAAAAATTGCTTAATTGTCCCCTAAGGTATTAAAGAACATTATAAAAATGTTTTAGGCTAATTTCTTTGGTAATTATTTTATAATGAATTTATCTCTGTTTTTTATGTAATTAATTCATAGTAATTAGAATATTTGCTAAAAATTAACCAAATTTAGTTCTAAATTTTATTTACTGAATCTTGACCTATTAAAATTGGTTAGAGTCCAAAAAATATTATTGAGTAGTATTAAATTAGTTTGTCTAACTAAATTAAGTGAATTGCTTTAGTAATTAACTATTTTTACTAATTTTGGTTATTGTACTTAAGGTAGTTAATTAAACGCTATTGATATTTTATCCTACTGGTTTAAAATGATTAACTACCTAATAATGTAATATCTACTCCCTCTAGTAATAGAAAAGATTGCAAATAAAATTGTTTTGCGGTTTGTTTTTGTCATGGCATTGCATAACATGCATATTCATATTGTCGTTGTTTCATTGTTTAGTGAACAACGTACTCGATAATGACGTGGGTGCTCAGAGGGTGAAGCACCTGTGGGTAGTTTTGCTGAGAAAACTTCAACATCGCAAAGCAAATATCATACATGTTTATCTTTATTTTATATAAATTATGAAATGAATTAGTGTTTTATTATTGCATTTGTCGGGCAATAGATAAGTGTGGTTATGTTGGTTATGTTGGAATCTAATTATTACCTCCTCCTTAGAGTCTTGGGTTTATCGATTAGGTTGGTAGTTCTTAGATCTGGTGTGTCTTGCTTAGCCATACTTAGACTAGTAGAAGTCGAATCAGTGGAAGGTCACCACCTTTCGCAGGTATAGGATCTTTATTCAACTTGTTACTCATATGGTTAGTCTAATCTTGAAGATGATAAATTAGAGACTAGACAGAGAAGTATAGGTTGGCAGCAGGAAAGGAGTCATGTGTGCGGTAGCCTTGTCTGTGACGGTTAAAGACCGACCGTTATTAATTGTTGGTCTAAGCACTTTTCGTTTATGCCACATATCGAATATAATGGTAAGATAAGCTGAATATCTCATTTGCATACCAACGTTTGACCCATAATGGCATGTCTTGACTAGCACACACGAGTGACCGCTGGGCTCCCACGAGACACGGGACCGGTCCTCCTTGACATGTCAATTGTCTAACTGTTCGAGCATGGATGAGAGAAAAGTTGACGTGAGTGCCCTCTTATGCGACGTCTTGAGTTGCATAAGCCGGATGGTCCTTAAGTCGTGTGGGTACAGTTGAACTCCCCTGCAGGGTGTATCATCAGTTCGAATCGTCGCGGTCTCGGTTATGACCAAGCTTGGTGTCCATTGATTTTTATCGTAGTCACTTCTTTAATCACTGATAGTAAAGTTGTGAGATATATTAGAGATGTATTGTTGACACATCTCTTATTACAATCTTGTATAATTATTTAATTGCTTGGGTTTAGTAATTAGTTGCCTATGAATCTTTACGTTATGCTTCGCTTTTAAATTATTAATATCTACTGCTTTTTTGCAATTAAGCCTTATTGCATTATTATCTTTTCTAATGTATTATTCATGATCCTTGAAGTCGGGATATACGTCCCACGAGTAAGTTTTGCTGAGTACCTTTGTACTCACATTTGCAATGTTAAAGTTTTTGCAGGTGAGGATAAATTGGTTTTTGACTATTTCCTCCCTGTCGATGCTGGCAAAAGGGATGAGTAGTTTGTGTTCTTCCTTTGCGTGACGGTGGTGTTCGTGGGTTGAGCACACTGTCTTTCGGTTTGTTTTAAAATATTTTTCGCTATGTAGTACTCATCATCATGTTAGAACCTAAATAAAAACTTAATACTTGTTTAATTATGTCCTAGAGAGTCTGAGAGCTAAAACTTCAACCCTGCTGCTCTCATTCTCGTTCCAGTTATTAATTTTTACTTAAGTTTTATAACAACTTATAAACGTATGTGAGATCCTTATGTGATGTGTGTAATGTTGAATACTGGTATGCTATTATTCTGGACAGTGTTTAGGAAGCATATCAGGGGATTACCGGGGTTGATTTTTCGTTAGTTGAATGGAGCTTGAGTTCGGTTTGAATATCAAAGCTAATTCAATTAATTGAAACTCAACTTCGACGGTTCCTCACAGTGTTAAAGTATTCACATTTCTCTATCAGCTTAAGATTTTAAGATCAATTGATTGATACATGCAACTCAATGTGCATGATCGAGCGGGGATCACTCACGCTAGTACTTTGTAGAAAACGTAGTTGTAGGTGCTGCCCATCAGTACATTTTTGCATGCACCGTAGTGTCATCTAACGGTAATTAGCGCAAGACCAATGCGATTGGTCGCACGCGGGCCAGGCTTTAGTCCAGGGGTGTGGCTAGCCTTTGTTGTCTGGGTCAGCTGACGCGATGAGATTTTGAAATTTCGCTAGTAAATCGTACGTACCTAGGTTCAATTATCACCGGGACAAGCTAATGGAAATGATCCCGACAAACCCCACTATGATCTTCCCTGGCCTTCGCTCACGTCACCCAGCTCCACCTCCCAGACTCCGAGAGGCCGAGACCCACCTTAAAGGCGTGATTGGTTTGCATCTTAGCCGAGCCAGGTCAGTCGCAGGGAGCCAGGCGCTGGCAGGCATGAAGCGCATGAGCCAGGCCCGAGTGAAACGGAAATTATTTTCGTTTCTCCAAAGCCAGACTGACTCATATTTTTTCATCGGTAGAGGCAGGAGCAGATGTAAAAAAAAGCAACCAATCAATCGTTCTTAAATCCCACCGTCCTGGCTCCTCGCAGATTCGGCAACCAATCAAGCAGCATCTGCATGCGATGAGCCTAGGCCGACGTGGTACTTCGAACCAATCACGCCCTTAGTTTAATGGACAGCAGAGGCCATGTACTGGTGCCTTGTTATTTTTGTTTAAACTAAGTTTTGCCGAGACGAGAGAATGCCGTATGCAAAATTGTGGTTTCTTATTTCCATCGTTCTACGTCTTTGAGATAACAAAAGAGATGTATCACTGGTAACTTAAATAGCCCAAATTTTGTGGTAGGGTTATAGTGCACCTAGAACTTCTTCAGAGCATCTTCTGAGCCTAGTAAGTTCCGGATTGAATCCATGCAGAACTTAAGCACAACTATACATGTAGATTGAATCCATGTATGGTAGGGTTAAAGTGCACCTAGAACTTCTCTACATGTACGACTACTAGCAAATCGCCCGTGCTTTGCCAAGGTTACAAGCAAGCTATTTACAACCATCCTACAGTTCTCCAGTAGTTAACAAAGGCTATGGATCAGGATAAATATCGAAGATGATTTCATATAAACACTCAAATAATCATAAAAATTAGCAACCAGTGCCATGCGAACCGCAAACGATTGCCCAATCGGTACATGCAAGAAAATCAAAGCAATCTGCAGCTTCTCTTGACCAGGCTGAGTGATTCAAAACCACTGACAATCTTCAGCAATGTAAAAAATCACGCGTCTCTCCCAGAAGTATGGGCAACCAAGCTAACCCCAAAAGTCACGTCTTCGTTAATCCCCAATCCAAATCCATTTATTTAACCTTGTACCATGATGGCAATGTCCAGTCCTATGTGATGCTGTCAAATCCCAATGGATCTCTCACTACACCATCTTCTTCACGAGGGAATCACCGGTGCTCCTCCCTGTCATAAAACTTGAGGAGAATGGGATGCTAAGGCTTTCTGTGAATCTGCTGCCTCCGGTAGCTCACAAGTAATCACTTCACGCAACTTTCTTAGTTACTGCAGCATCTCCGCTGGCAATCTCTTTGGAGTAGAAGCAGATATGTCCTATTCACAAAAATTATTGAACCAATATCATATAGACAAAATTTTCCTTTTATTAGAAATTTAGAGGCACCAAGACGAGCTTGAAAAATATTTATAATTAGTTGTGCAATGAAGTACTTTGAGCCGAACAAGTGCTGTCACAATGGTTAGAAGCAAGTAGTGGAACTGAATCCGACATCACTCCCTTTCCTAACCTGCTGCTGCTTTTGCGCCCTTCTTTCCCATCCCCCCATCCCCCCCCAGGCGGCAGGCCCAACTCGTCGGCATTCCACTCATCAAATCTGACTTCCGTGGGGTCGCGGCCACGCTTTTGTAGCTGGGAAGCCGTAACGGTGCGCTGCTGTCGCCACGGGCGGACCTACGGGGTATGCCCGGTTGGGCACGGCATAACCTGGCCCAGCGATGATTGCATGACTAGAAAACACGGCAGCCGTTGATCTCCCGATTAAAAAAGGCAGGCAGCGGATGGCCGGATTAAAAAGAGAAGGTGAATAACAACGGCCGCGGTAGACCCGCGATTAACTGACGCTGCTGCACGCGATTAACCCGGTGGCCGGTGAACGTGCGAGAGTGACGGCGATACGTGTGGATTTCAGTTCAGCGAAGGCACCACGCCGCCTCGTCGGTCGGTGCCGGTGCCGCTGTCGTCATCGCCGTCCTCAAGTTCTGCTGCCTGCGGCGGTGCTGCCCGTGGCTAGGTGTCTTTCTTGTCTGCTTCCTCATGTTTTCTTTACTTCTATCAACTGCTTGTCTTCTACTAATATTTACGTGCTCTGAGATTGCATAGCAAGATATACTTACACAACCATTATTTCTTAGAATTATTCAGATATGAAGAGAAGCGGAGATATTTCTACTCTTTTTCAAAAATCGTGCTCCTAAGAAGGCGGCTCATGCTGCATCAAATCCTACCCCATCTCAGGTTGCATCGGTTATGGAGGAGCAGACTCAGAAGCGAGAGAGAGTAATTGATGAATCTGGTCACATTCATTGAGTGAGCGAGATATTTTCTTTAAAGTAGACGAAGATGACATAGTCAACTATATTCATGTCCTAAAGGAAACAACAGCTAAAACAGTCGGACAAGTGGTATTGTAAATCTCTATGTTATACCTATATTTCAAACTACGAGTGTTGCATTTGAACTATTTATATTGTAGTTTGTTAAATTAAAGACTTGTCATGATATTTAGTGCTTGTATACCGAATCATGTTGCAAAGTTTACAATTACTTTACAAATTGTATGTGAAATTTTTCAGTGACATACCCTTTCGTCTAGATCCGCCATTGGCTGTGCGGCGGCAGGTACGGGGCCAAGCTGCAGATGCTCGACCTGTGTGGGAATGCCGGGCTGCGGGTCTCTGTCACTGATGTCGATGCGCTCGCGCTTCCACCGTCGGCTCCTCGAGCGCGGCTTGGCCCCAAGCACCGACGGTGCGGTGGCATGAGGAGAGCGGGGACTGAGCTCTAGCAGCGTCGGAGACCCATTCGTGAACGTTAGATTTAGATGGAACGGACGAAATTCCTTCCTGGCAGGCACAACAACATCACCAAGTGCTATTTTTAATGTACATATAGATATAGATATAGAGATATGCCAAGAACTCAAGCCCAAAGGTCAAGCACGAATATACAGGGAACCGGTACGACGAGTCGGAGCTATGTAGATGGTGCCGGATGCAGTCGCACCCAAGAAAAAAAAAATGAAAAATCAGTGATTTTAATCAAATTTTCATCATATTTATACTCATATAAAAAACTATATGCATCCACAAGTGAAGCACAGCCCCTTTGAATTTTCTCTAACCCCGCCACTGCGGTGCATGGTGATAAAATTTAGACTTTAAAATTTTAAAATATGCAAGGAAAATTAAACAGAAATAAATCTTAAAAATTAAGACTAATTCCAAGAGAAATAAAACCAAGACGCTTGTATAACACAACTCTAGAAAGTCATTTTGTATACATAAAGATCTAGTATGCCAAAACACATTTGCTGATGTACGAACCGAGAGTTTGTCGTCAGTTCTCAACAAGAGTTCCCGTTCTCCTATTCAACGGTGAGTTCTCCCCAGATGAATATCCTCATGTCATATCATGGATGCACCATATCCTCACAAGAGGCAGAGACCCATCCCGTTATCATCGAAACGGCCCAGAGCCAAAAGGGCCAATCGGGCCGCAGAGAACACCCATTTGCCCGATAAAATGGGCCGTTCTGCATCAACAAAGACCCACCTATCGCCACTCTCGCGGCCCCATTAACTCCCATTTCTGCGCGCCGCGAGATCTCGGCCGTCCAAGCTAGGGCTCCTGTGGCGCGGACGCGGCGCCGCCCCCCTTATAACAGCCCAACCCCTACTACAGAACGCTTTCCTCCATCACGCCGCGGCCGCCGCCTCCTCGTCCTCCTCCTCGCGCCGCAGCCGAGTCGGCTCCTCTCCAGGTAATCGCGCTTCGCGAGCTCCCGCGCTCCCGCTCCGGCGAAGCCTTTCGTTTCTGTTGCCTTCGAACTGGCAGTCAGCTCGCTTGCTTGCCCCGGGTGCTAGTGAGCCGGTAGATCTTGATTTGCTGGCGGCGTCGGGTTCACTTCTCGGAGGCCGTGGGGTGTTTTTTCGTTCGTTGTCTGGCTTTGCTCACGGGATTTGATTGGGCTGATGCGTGGGTAGGTAAGAAGAAGAGAAGGCGGAGGGCGACGAAATGGTGAAGCACAACAACGTTATCCCCAATGGCCACTTCAAGAAGGGCTGGCAGAACTACGTCAAGACATGGTTCAACCAGCCCGCCCGCAAGCACAGGCGCCGCGTTGGTGAGCTCGTTATCTCCATCCTTACGGCCTCTCCCTTCATTACCAGCGCGTTTATGCTAGCTTCTCTTTTACACACGCGTAATGTTTAGTGATTAGTGGCCGACTTAGTCCAGTGGAACAATATTTTTGTTTAGACATGAGAATGCCTGATGCAGTCCATTTTTGGCGGCATGTCATATTCATTCGATCAGTATACTGATTAACATTGCAAAAAGTGGTTTATTCTGTATCACAGTTAGGACAGTGGTACTGATAGGTTATTGTTAAGCTCTGTATGCTTTGACATTCCGTCTAGTAAGTAGCTTCGTTGATTTTTCATGCTGTTGTAACTGATGTGTTTCCCAACATCATCTTTGTGCTATATTATGTACACATTGCCAAGCATGCTTCTATGAATTGTGCTTGTGCTCTTCACGGATGCTATTCCCAAAATACAACTGAGCAGTAGATATATGGGAGCTTTTGGTTTGATAGTTTCCTTGCTTTATCAAGTAATATTAGAGCTGCTACATTAGTTGGTATTACTTTTTCTTGATGTATAATAATTTTCTTATTCTATTCATAGTGATTCATTGTCTTCTGATTGGTTACAAGTTCTAAAACAATTGTGTTTTCTATGTACAGCTCGTCAAAAGAAGGCTGTTAAGATCTTCCCACGGCCAACTGCTGGCCCCCTTCGTCCCATTGTGCAATGTCAGACTCTGAAGTACAACATGAAGTCGAGGGCTGGGAGAGGCTTTACCCTGGAGGAGCTTAAGGTGATATGTTGATTCATAATTAATTAATTTTTCTAAATTCCTTTGATGTGACATCACAATGTTTACCTGTATATGCTTTAAATGTCTTACTCATGCCAATATGTTGTAACTACAGGCTGCTGGCATTCCTAAGAAGCTTGCCCCGACCATTGGCATTTCTGTGGATCACCGCCGCAAGAACAAGTCACTTGAGGGACTGCAGGCTAATGTCCAGAGGCTTAAGACATACAAGGCCAAGCTGGTTATCTTCCCAAGGCGTGCTCGCAAGGTTAAGGTAATAGTATATTTCTTTTCCTGAATACATCATCAGTGGTTATGGTTCTACTTCTCAATGTTCTTGTTATATCTTGTTTGTTACAGGCTGGTGACTCTACTCCGGAGGAGCTTGCCAATGCCACCCAGGTCCAGGGTGATTACATGCCTATCGTTCGTGGTGAGAAGCGCTCGATTGAGGTTGTGAAGGTTACCAACGAGATGAAGGAATTCAAGGCCTACGGCAAGCTCCGCCTTGAGAGGATGAACAAGAAGCACCAAGGTGCCCGCGAGAAGAGGGCAGCGGAGGCTGAGAAGGAAGAGAAGAAGTGATCTGATAAATTATAGTGCCTGTTTTTCTCTGTTCAGTCACTAGTGGATGCTATCGTCAAGGACTTGTTCTAAGTTTTGTTTTGTTGCTGGAAATAGAGACTGGCTGCTCCTTTTGGTGTCCTCTTCATACTCATGTTTGTTACTAGTAGTACTTGTTCTCAAGCTATGCTATGTGAGGGGCAATTGAATTCTGTGGTGCTGTGTCCTGTGTGTTCTGAATTTCTTTATCTTCCACGTCTGCAAATTGTATGCTACTCTGATGTACGCTTGGCGTTGACCTACGGGGCCTTTTCTTTACGTACGGAATTTCAATACGTGCTCTGCAGATTAAAGTTTATTTTGTGCTTTATTTCCAAATCACTGGCTGTTTATTATTGCGAAGCACTAAGAAACCCACTTCGGTGTTAGCCTGTTAGGCAATCACATAACTATAATTCATCATTTCATCTTCGACTGGAATTTGAGTGCACGTTTTTTCATCTAGATGGACCTTGTTTGATCTATAATCTGTGGACCTTGTGGAGAAGAACTGGAAAGGCTTCTCTTTTCTGATTGTAAGGAATTCTCTTGAACAGAGAGTGAGGTTTACAAATTGTCTAGATATCGGCTAACAGTCTTTACGCTAGAATGACTTTAGATTTATTGACAACAACAAAAAAAAATTCTCAAGGACTGAAGGCTAGAGTGTCAAATTCGAACAAAACAGGTGACTGAAATTCCATCCATGCCGAGCAATTGACGTATGGGGATCGCTGGCATCTGCTTTCATCCAGCAGAGACACAGCGACAAGGTTCTTTGCCCATTTCTAGCAGCAATATTCTGCGACCACTTGAGAAGAACAGACGGCCGTTCTTTCTGGCGTCTGATCAGTGACCTCGAGCATATGCCTGCCAATAGAAGCATCGTGCTCAAGGTTTATTCGTCCGCGAGACGCTCGTCATCCCATCTTCTTATCTTTCTGGGCAACGAACTGGATCACATCGATCATATTCATAGGGGAGGGGGTCCAAGCAACATGTATCAGCTTTTTTCTATCGAAAAATCCGGAACAAAAGTTCGCGCATATATTAATATAAAAAAAGTGTCTCATATTAAAAGAAACAAAGCCAAACCATACAACTGTAAAACAAAAGAAAAAAAAGCTAGACCTAGGACAGCCAAATTTCCTATACGACGGGTGGAACGGACCATAGGAAAACACCAACACACCGCCGCAACAACAAGGAACAACAATAAGACATCGCAACCGTTTTTCTAAGCATAATTAAGGTAGCGGTTGGCGAGTGAGCTGCTGTATACTGCTGCCCTGCCCTTCAATGCTCCATGGCCAAGCAGTTATAGCTGCTGCTTCTGGAATGGAACTTTAAATTCTCCTTCCACGAGCATTTCGTGGTTCGCAAATCTAACTACACGTTTTCTTCGTTCATTTTCTTGGTCTCCAGTCTTTCCATTTCTACTGACCGTGAGACTATTTTCACAGCTCTAGGCTTTGATCGACTATTTTTACGATGCTTGCCACGCAAAACTAGCGTATTCTAGTGCTAGTAGAATATTCCCCAACGTAGGGACGTGAGTTTAATTAACGCAGAAAACAGGGAGTACAACTATTCCGGCAGTGTGCTATAAAAGCGGATCCGATCGGATCGCGGAGTCATCGTTGGAACCAAGGAGTGAGCGGCCAGCAGCAAGGGAGTGAAAATCCTAAAACCTCGACGCCATGGGTCTGCAGGTACGCGAATCACTTCTTAAATCGAGGCAACGAGTGCCTCTGCCGGTAAAGATGAAATCTTTATCACTTCCTCGTTCGTACTGGCGGTTAGTTTTGGAGAACAGATGCTTGTATTGTAGAGCGGCGTTGGATTTTCCGGGAAAATGGATTCAGATCCGTACGTAGTGCTGTATGGTTGTAGTTTCTTCCTAGATGTGTAGTCTTAGCCAAGATCCGGTAGATCGAGGCTGTTCATGCTAAGAAGCTAAGACGGGATCCAATTCAAATGGACTGTCGTTACTCCTGTTGTGCCATCATCGAGTTTTCACGATAAGAACTTGTTAGCTGGTTTACAAATTTTTGGAATCACTGGGAGTTGGATTCATTCACAAACAGAGATATAATGGGGCGGAAAGCTTTGAATTGTAATGTTCTGCTGGAAAAACTGAACTTGTCAATATTTTGGCCTAATATTTTGAGTGGTGTCTCTGTTGCAGGAGGATTTCGAGGAGTATGCTGAGAAGGCGAAGACCTTGCCGGAGAACACTAGCAATGAGAACAAGCTGATCCTCTACGGACTCTACAAGCAGGCCACTGTTGGAGATGTGAACACCTGTAAGGACATTTTTTAATCACCAGACAGTTCTTTTCATGGTCTGCTTAAAATTCTTGGTCTGCTCATCAAGATAGCATATTTAAATACAATGATTCAATACTGTGCCGGCCATGGATTGACTATGTTTCACCATGGTTAAACTTCGCTGACCTATGCTACGACGTGTTGATTCTGTTCATCACCTGTTTTTGAAACATGCCATGGCATCTATTTATTGAAAATTTGCTGCACCTAGCTGCTGATGAATGTTCACTACTTGTCCTTTGTGCTATTCTGAATAACTTCTTAAGAGATATGAGCATTTACTTCCTAGCTAAGAAAGTTGACTTGACGTCATCGATAAAGATCTGGACTGAGTACACATGTTTCTTTGTTTTCTACGGAATGACGCAATATAAATGATAGGAGTATCATTGGCAAGCACTGCATATCTACTTTTCATTTCAACTTCTTATCTTCTTTACACACATACCCGCCATGTTTCATGTGAAGCCAATGATGCCCTGCAACATTGTTGTTAAGAATTTCTTGTGTTTCGTTTGTCCGAATTTAGTCAATTGCCATTAATTCCTCGAGTGCTGAATTATTGTTTCTTGTGTCAAGCAATCCATTGTTGTCTTTATTAGTGTTTAGAACAATATTTTTTTCACCAGAGCTGTGCTTATACATGTTTGTTTCTAATTATGTTCTATAGCTCGCCCTGGTATATTCAACATGAGGGACAGGGCCAAATGGGATGCATGGAAGGCTGTTGAAGGTTCATATACTTAACCTATCCTATCCATATTTAGAGATAAATCAACTTTTCCTTTCTGCAACAGCAATACAGCATGAACTCGTTGTACTTGGTTAAAACTTTTGCGCTGTTTACAGGCAAATCAAAGGATGAGGCAATGAGTGACTACATCACCAAGGTGAAGCAGCTCCTGGAGGAGGCTGCTGCTGGCGCCTCTTAAGCCTTAGTTGAAGAAAGAAGCTTTTGTCAGCTGAACTCGATGCTGTAGAATTATGAGAACTTGATCACTCTGTCCACTGAGAAGTGAACAATTTGTACGTGTTTATGCACTCTTTGCCTAAATTATCCATATATATATCTATGGAGATTTTATCGGTCTTCTAAGTTGAGATTACATAAATGTGGCCGCTGGGATTGTAGTTCGTTTCTCAGCGTGACCTACGCAGGCAAACTGGACGGCAGAAACTCCTTTTCTGAAAAAAAAAATGAAACTGCTAGGAGAAAAATCAAATTAAGTATTTATGAATAGTGGATTGTATTTCAGTAGCAACATTTTTCTGATCGATATATAAGCATCTTTGTATTATGCACTGTGACATTTTTGGTAGTACTACATCCATTCTAATATATAAGCATTTATAGCTTTAGTCAAAGTCAATTTTTTTAAACTTTGAATAATAATATTTATGATATTAAATCATTCTAATACAAAGAATTAATTATTAAGAATGTTTATTTCATGACAAATCTAAGGACATAATTTTTAGGAAAAATTGGATTTATGACACTAAAAGATCACTAGTTTAGAAAATTACTAGCGAATTGACTCGGTACAGTTTAGGTACCGTTGAAAGATCATTTTTTTTAATTCTACCGTCAATTTTCCCTTTTAACACCGTTACGGTAGACCCTTTTGCCTTTCTTCTACTCCCCTGTCTCCTCAGGAGCATTCAACTCCATCCCTCTCTCTTCCTCCGCACGAGCATTCATTCATTCAACTCCATTGTTCTCATCCTCCACGCAAGCATCTTGGATTAGGTGCTCCACAGCACGAGCGTGATCAGGGTCCTGGCGGCTGTCATGGTGCTCTCACGAATCACGGCGTCGGCCGCCGGCTTGACACAGGAGCAACTGAAGAAAGATTATTACTGTACGTGCTAGTGAGTCACTGCCGGAAATTTTTATTCCTGCTGCACAGGGAATCAATTCGAGTGTTCTTGGATGTACAGGCAGTTGATTAATTGTGCACCATGTGACCGTGTTTGTGGCTCTCGCATGGATCTGATGCGTCTGTGATACTGGTGTCGAAGGGAACATCATGGCGGAGAAGGACCACCCAAGAAACCTCTCCCTCGCTGGCGACGGCTTTGACATCATCCTCCAGGCCAAGGCGACCGTCGACGCGGTGCTGCAGTGGACGAACCAGGTCTCCGGTGCCGACATCCTCACCATGGCCACCCACGACATCTGACGGACGCAGGGGCGATGGTCTTGGGGGTGGACGAACCAGGTCTTGGCGACATCTGAGGGACGCAGGTGTGGCAGCGTTGGGGCAGGAAGGCCGTGACAGAGGGAGAAGAGGGCATGAGCGTCGCCGGAGGAGGGGCAGGGTCGGCGCCGGAAGGAGAGGTAGCAGGGTTTCAAAAACCGCAAAAAAAACCGTAAAAAATAAATTAGATTGGTTTATCCTTTTTGCTACAATATAGTTACGATTTTCGAGCGAAAACCGATTAGTTTACTAAACCGCACTGCAGCGACAATGTCGAAAACCGTAGAAACGCTAAAAGTAAGAGGATGGAAAAGTTTGGGCGAGATGTTGTGCAGTTAAAGGGTAAATATGTCATTTTTTATTTATTTATTAATTTTTTAAAAAGGAAAACCAAGTAATTTTGAAAGAGGTAGATGGAATGGTAAATTTTTTTTAAAAATGGATATTTTAGTGAGACATAAGTATACCGAGTCATCAGTTCGATGATAAATTTTTAAACTCGTGATCTTTCACTATCACCAATCTAATTTTTCCTAATTTTATATGATAAAACATTATCAATACTCTATTATTAATGATTAAAGTTAAAAAAATTGACTTTGACTAAATCGAGAAATACTCATATTTTAAAACGGAAGGAGTATGAAATGCAATACAGTTACATCACCATAAATCAGCTGGACGATCAGTAACAAAAGAATTGACAAAATACGATGCCAATTGCAGGAAAACAGAGAACAGCTTTGCTTTCAACAGAGGTTTACATGTAGCTAATGGACCCAAGGGCTGTGAATAACAATGTAGCCTAGCAATTCCACCGTACATATCATTCAGTAATTATCAGGCAACACCTTGGCCAATCCTGAAAACCTAAATGTACCAAGCCCATATACAAGAAACACGCCCTTTAGCAGCATTGCAACCATCAGATCGGCTCAAATGTCACTGTTGTTCAGGCGTGCAGAATTCCATTGGGTCATCTGTAAAAAAGCATCCAAGAAATCAAATTAAACAAGAGCCATAATAGGATGAAAAGCCAATAGAATTGGTATATTCTGTAAAACCTTATCGACAAGATCTCTTGCTTCAGAAAAATCCTCCTCTTTCTTCAGGTGTTCAATTCGAGCTTTCATGGTATTGTTGCTTTCTTCAACCTATGTTGTTGTGAATGAAAATAACTTGTTAAAAGAGTCGGGATTTACTTCATGGGTGCTTCCAAATCTGATCATACTGTTTTTCAGGAACAGCGATTTTACTAACATATAGGGTTCGGTAGCCTATGCAATAATATAGCCTGACAGCACTCATGATAACATTAAAATGGCAATGAAATGAACAATTTTTTTCTTAAATTTTAAATTTTTTTTGGGAATCAATTTTAAGAAAGATTGTTATGAACCCCTCCTAGCGTATCATTCTGAAGTTTTGACAATCTATACTTGGTATTCGTATTTGCAGAAAGAAGACATGTCTAAATTCCATAGATGGCTACAAATGCTCAAACCCTCTAATAATCATGTCAAAACCCTTCAGTTCACTTGAACCACACCATACCAAAAGTAGCTTTCATCCAACATCTAATCTCACAGTAATAACTAACAATTATGAACTGAATGATCTTTTTAATCAATAGTAGGGCATAAACAGTCCAGCTTTGATCATAGAAATAAGTCTGCCACAGCCACAAACTAAGTCCAGCAGAACTGATGTAATACCTTCTTCAATGAATCAGCCAGATATTCAATTTCGTTTTTCTTCATCCTTGACATCTCTTTTTCGACAGCATCAATGCTAGTCCTGCAACAAAATGAACCATCATTCAGGCAAACTATAGGGTCACTTTTGAACAGATAACAAGGAACATATATGCTAGCTTTCCAGAAAGAAAATATTCTTTTATCTATAGTTCAGAAACAGACAAGTGAGCGGTGTAAAGGATCAGTCACTTGCTTATCTGAAGATAATTGATCCAGATTATGCTCTTCAAAGAAATCATCTATCTTATCAAGAGCAGCAGCAACCTGAAGGAATGACAGTGTTGCAATCAAACATAAGAAAATACAGTACCCTCTATCTGCAATGTACTAAGGATATTGCTTAAATAATTTATGTTAGCTGTCAAAACTTAATTTCTTATTTTCTGGAGATAATAAATACATTATGCTTTAATCATTGAATCCCCTACTGCCAAACATTCTGGAAAACTTATCATTGTGAGCATCTCGCAGATGGTCATACGAGTGAATAACCAATTATGACAGGGCACTGCTAAATCTACTCAACTGTTGCCATTATTATTATAGTACTGATGGCAAGAAAATAAGATGCACTTGAATAATAGATTCAGCAACAGGGTATAATTTACCCCTACATGAGTGATACTCTCTATACAGTATTATATATATTGCAGTGAAACATAACTGAGAAGTCACTCAACTTTTGCAGCGTACTACAAATAAGGAATACGGAAAATTAGTTACTGACTGTTGGAACAACATGAGCAGTCACTTTATAACACTGATGGCAGAGAATAAGATGCACTCATATAACAGATTCAGCAAAAGATAGTATAATTTACCCCTACATGAATACTCTCTAACACAGTTATACTTTGCAGTGAAATACAAATGACATAGAACTTAATTTGCTTGAGAATGGACAACAATAATTGGTGAAAAGAGCTCCTTTGAGATTTTTGCAGCGCTGCTACAAGAATATAGATGCAAACAGTAATATTTTACCCAGGTATCTATAAACCAGAAATTTTATTACATTGAACACCCCAAAACAAGCTGAGACTATCAGCATGGCGGAAAACTATTTATTCAAATCACCTGTTCTTCTTGGCAGACTTCATCGAACTCCTCCTGTGGTATGGATAAAAGCATGACATTGAAAATTTAGTTTAATATATTCTACTCGCATAAGCAAAGAGAGGAATATGGATGCAGAAATAGTAGAAGCAATATAAGTTTTGTAACTCAACCATGCTTGCTAACAAAATACAAGTGTTTAAATGTGCAAGTCAGCAGCACAAACATCATGATAAAAAGATAAGATAGAAAGGTTATAGGGGATGAGACAATAGCAAAGCTCAAAGTATAAAGGTGCTGAATAATAAAGTTTCAAATTTTAACATGATCATTAGCTTATAATT
>BCLG01005904.1:0-16519 GCA_001602295.1 Zoysia matrella | reverse complement strand
AACAAGGATGGTTTGAATGGCCGGATTGTTGGCAAGCTCGAGTCCTGGCAGCCTCTTTGCTCCGTCAAGGACCGCAGCTCTCTGAGGTATCAAACTGCCGAGTGGGCAGGCATATTTTCCTGAAGCTACTTTTACCAGTGTGCGAGCTATTCAGTCTATGATGATCATAAAAGGAGCCATCTTTACTCAGTTTTATTTTGGTACTTGTAATGGTCTTAGTAGAATGATCGAAGATGCAGAGGAGAAAGGGCTGATCTCACCTGGCATCACGACGCTGGTCGAGCCGACTAGCGGAAACATGGGGATAGGTCTGGCATACATTGCTCTTCTCAGAGGTTACAGGTTCATCGCTGTCATGCCTGCCGAGTACTCACTTGACAAGCAGATCTTGCTGAGATATCTGGGGGCTGAGTTGGTGTTAACTGGTGAGAAGAAGCCTTGAGAGCAGTGTCAAAAGTTGACAAACTTTTGCTTTTGTGGGACTAGTGCTATATGCTAAACTCTAATGTTTAATGTTACGCTATTTTCAGATCCTACACTTGGCTTTCAGGGACAACTTGATAAAGTAGCACAGCTCAAGGAAGTTATACCCAATGTACATGTTCTTGATCAGTTCACAAATGTGGCAAATCCTGAAGCACACTTTAAATGGACTGGTACCTATTCTTGCACAATTGAACATAAACTATAAACAAATGTAAATTTACAAAAAGGTTTTTGAAACACTTTTATCCTCTTGTAATTAGACCATGTAGCAGTTACTGTTACATTGCTTCATCCTCATGAACAAAAATAAGCGAAAAGAAAAAAGTAACATTGCTTCAATTGCCTTCTGATGTCTTATGTCTATTCATTTCTATCTAGGGCCTGAGATATGGAAGGATACGGCAGGCAACATAGATATATTTGTTGCCGGTTCTGGCACGGGAGGTACTGTTTCAGGTGTTGGCAAGTACTTGAAGATGAAGAACCCAGCTGTAAAGGTCATTTGTGTTGAGCCTGCTGAGAGTCCAGTTATTTCAGGTAAACTGATAACTGCTGCATCGAATGATCAAATTCTCCAACAACCAATCACTAAATCTGTAAAATGATCAATTATTGGCATGGTAACTTTGATAATTGTGTCACAGTTGCCAAGCCATGCCGCCATAAAATTCAGGGACTTGGTCCGGGGTTTGTACCGAAGAACTTGGATACCTCACTCATTGATGAGATCATCACGGTAACTGCAGAAGATGCAATGGAGAACGCACGAAGATTGGCAAGGGAAGAGGGCCTGCTGGTTGGCATATCGTCCGGAGCAAACTTAGCAGCTTGCTTGAAGGTTTCAGTTGCCATTTGATTCTTCTCGTTGGTTTATACTTACATTCTTTTCGCGCCTTCGTTTACATTGTCCTTTTGTTTTTCAAGCGCGCTTACCTTACTTTTGAATTGTACGTTTTAGGTTGCATCGAGAGATGAAAGCAAAGGGAAGATGATTGTCACCATGTTTCCTAGCGGTGGCGAGAGATACATGAACTCTGACCTCTTCGCAGCTGTGAGAGAGGAATGTGCTGCCATGACCTTCTGATTTCAGTGATTATGAATAGGATTAATTTGATACATGCCATTACAATTTTATAAAATTTAAAATATATCATTCGAGTCCACGTGTTATTTACTTGCAAATCTCCATCTATCATTGACACATCAAATCATATTTCAAAGTTTGCAAAATTGTAATGACATGTATCAAATTTGTCATGCTGATGTGGGCCGTAAGAGATCCATGAACTCTGACCTCTTGTCGTAGTGGCACAAACGAGCGCCATGTTTACCATGGAAGTCTCTCTGTCTCTCACTGAACATCACTGTTTTTATATGCATTTACATTGCATAAAACATCTTGCATTCTCGCTACGTAGATCATAAAAAGGTGGTCACCTTAGCATCCTTCACACTAAGGAACGTACCAATCGGATTTTGCTCTCACAGATTATCATGCATGCATACCGCACAATTTCACAATAAAAATTTCGATTTTCAAGAGACATAAGTATGAAACAGCCAAAACGAAAGAGCAACTGCCACCTGATTCTGAATACACAATCGCATCCCTCTCGTCGGTGCACACGGGAGGGTTAGGAATGCGAGACGCGGGCAGGGATGGTGTCGTTCTGCTGGGGCATGGCGAACGAGCTCGACCGCGACATTGGCCGCGAGTAGCTCGACCGGCGGAAGCTCTCGGCGGCGAGCTCGTCGTCGGGGTCGCCGGCCTCCCCGTCCCTCTCCCCCGGGATCCTGCACTTCTCCCCGAGCATGATGCCCTTCTTCCACAGCGTGTCCTCCGACTCCACCTTGTGGTCCCTGCGCTCGCGCCGGCTCAGCCGCAGCTTGTCCGGGATGTTCATGCTCAGGTTCTTGCTCAGGCTCATCGACAGCCGCCGCCTCGACGTCGCCGACGGCAGCGCCACCGGCGCGATCGGGCCGTGCGTCGCCAGCTCCGGCGACAGAGTCACCACCTCCTCCTCGCTGGCACTGGCAGAGCCGCCGCCGGCCTTCTCGATGTCGGCGTGGCCGCCGTTGGCGACGGAGCCGGCGCCGTCCGGCTTGCCCGAGTCCGACGCGGCGGGCGGCTTCGGCTTGCGCCCGCACGCCGAGCACATGGACGACACGAGCGCGAGGGTCGCGGCCACGCAGGCCACGAAGAAAGACAGCGCGACGACGTCATGGCCGAAGGTGTGCGCGCTGCCGTCCGGCGGCGGCAGCCCTCTGGGCATCGTCACCGGCGAGATCCCAGCGACGGGAGAGTCGTCTGACCGGACGGAAAGGAGGCTAGCTGCGCGTCAGGGCTCGACGCGGGGAAACCTCCCGTTTCCGCAATGGAAACTGGAAAGGGCCCGTTCTGTTTCGGGTTGTGTGGCTCTAGGATAATACTGCTTCTATTCTTAACTTGGGGTAAGCTAATTTAGGGAGAAAACAGCATGTTAGCTCGCAAATTTGGGCACTGCCATCCTGTACAAACGTCCCTCTAGACAGGAAAGCAAAATTCAGTTTGTGAGCAGATATTATGGGTTGGCAAAATAATATATAAACATTTCTAGATTTAAGTTAAAGTCAAACTTTTGTCATTTTAATCACTAATAATATATAATTAATAATATTTTATTATATAAAATTTATAATTTTTGAATTCATCATTAAATAAACTTTCATAAAAATTATATTTTTATATTAAAAATTATGTACTTTAATTATTAGTAAAAATTAACAAATTTTGATCTTATCTAAACTTAAAAATGCTTATATTTTGAAACAGAGGTAAAAACTTTTAAAGCATCTCCAAGAGCCTCCCATTAACCAGTTGGGACTGGACTAGTCACGTAAACTATCAGTACCAGTAGACTTCAGAGTCCAAGACTACAATTGTTCTCCTAGTGTACACCCAAAGAAAACTGAGACAAAAATTGTACACGTTTATGTAGTTAACTCTATGAAAAGTTCTGAATGCCCACCAATTTATCTTCTGAAAATCACGTAAAACTTTGCTCCAGAAAAATGACGATGGATTAATAGCTGAACCAATTCGATAATCCCATGGTCATCAGAGTTCTGTTTTGCCTGATTTTGCTGGCTTCTTCGTCCCTTGCCACCATTTCTTTACAATCTTGGACACCTTGTTTACATGCCCCTTCAATTTTTTGCTAGTATCCTTGAACTGTTGGACGACTTGCTGTTTCAAATCTTTCTTTTGAGAACCCTTGTCTTTAAGAACTTTCCCCTGGCAGGAGTAGAGGAGAATTGAGTATGATGAAATGTTAAAACTGAAATAGATATTTATAGCTGAAATAGAATTGATGGTTACCAAGTTCTTGGGGAAATTATCCTCCTCATCTTCATCATCCTCTTCATCGTCATCTTCAGCACCGAAGTTGTTTTTCATCAGATCATCTCTAGAGTACATCTTCATGCCCGGAGCTCCCGGCATTCCCTAGCATCACCCATTAGTAATATTTCATCATATGTTGAATGTACTTCGAAAACATTATACTGGTTACAGCAAAATATCTACCTCCATTGACCTCAATATTTTTTCCATCTCAGCATCTTTCGATGGCTTTGCAGCAAATGGTTCTCCAGGGACCCGATCCTGTTAAATTCAACAGAAAGACAGTCAGACGCTCCTGTCATCTATTCTGTAAAACAAAATGTATTGATGTCCCCCACCCTCGGGAATTCACTTTTCAAATGAAACATCCAAACATGGCATGTACAGCTGTTAAAATAGCTTCTAAAGGAAGCATGTGGTAACATTTCAACTCCTTGATTCTATTACTAAATTGGCTACTTTACTTTCCCTTATAGGAAGATTTTTTTTTTTTTGCTTCCATCATCACGGTTGTGTCAAAGCACAACAGTGTATTACTCATGGGAAAAAACAATTCATTACTATCTAGCAAACTCGCTCAATTCATTTTTTTTCCCTTTATTCAATTGTATCTGAGGCAGCTATCAAACTAAAATAGATTCATTATCAGCAGTTCAGTATGAACTGTTATGGCATTGGAGAGTAATAGCCCATGGTTGCTATCACGATTATATTTTAACATCATGTGTAAGAGCTCTAAAAAAAATTGATAAGAAGCTTAGACCTTAGAAACACTACGAAGGTCTCACTGCTGATAATCAGCAACCTATCTCTATGATATCAGATAGTCATCTTATTATAAAATATTCAATCTCAATGGCATGAACAAGATAAAGGACTCACCTTTGGAACTGGCGGTGGGGCCTTGGCACATGCTTTTGAAAGATCTTTGCAGAGAAATTTCATCAGCTCATCAAGTGAGGGTTTATTTTTGTAGACGAACTCAGCAACATCAGTATCAGCATACCCCATCACCTGCAACACATTTAATTATGTGAAGCACAGCTCGAGAAAAGGATTGATAGAAACAATAGTACTTCATTGTTGATTTGGCATTATTCAACAAGATGGAAATTAAAATTTCACCAGCTCCTCCAGTGATAAGCATGGTAAAAAGAATATATGATCAATCACCTCCTGACATGCACGCTCGATGGTCTTGCATTCTGCATTACAGTGACCTTCTTCTTCTTGTTCAACAAGCTGCGAAATATCCTATGTATTAGTTCGATGCACAAAAAATTCCCTGCTAATAAACTTGTATAACATAAAAAAGTCACTCAAAACAAGTTGCACTCAGTCAAAAATATCAATGCATTTTGACTTATGTTTGATCACTCAAAACGAGCTGCACTGAAGAACAGAGCTGATACTGTCGCTGGAATCAAGACTTATATCTGATCACTGCTAACTCTTTTTTTTTATGGATAAAATTAGTTGCGCCATCTGACCTCTAACACGTTACTTAAAATAACTAACTTATCTATGTAGGCAACTGATAATCATCTGAACGTCAAACTCAATTAACAACAGAGCAAAATAGAGAACGCCAATTCACCTCCAACTTGTCGCCTTTCTCGACGATATCGATCCGGAGCATCCAGTCCGCCTCCTGCTTCTTAAGGTTGCAAACATTCTCCGCGATGTCGATGATCTCGATCTCAGGCACCTGCACGCAACGCACCCCGCAAGCACCACTCATCGTCACGCCGCTGGACACTCATATGCCACAGTTCCAGACCGCTCGAATTTCACAGGCGAAACGGAGTACCTTCTTGGAGGGCGGCAGCGCCTGCTGCTTCTTGGCGACCTGCGCGGAGATCTCGCGCGCGATCCGCTCGCACACCTGGCACCGGATGTAGGGGATGTCCTCCCGCCTCGCGGCCGTCGCGGGCTTCTTCTGCCCGGCGGCGGCGGCGGCGGAGGCTTGGGACAGAACCACAGCCGTGAGCGCGACGGCCAGGAGCAAGGCCGCGGCGCGCGTCGCCATCTTCGCTGCTTCTCCTACTCACTTGTTCGGGCTCGAGGCTCCGGGCAGCTCGCTTGCGGAGGCAGGCGGACTTGTTGAGCGGTGTGGGTGTGGGCTCGCTTTGGACGATTTGCACGTGGTGAGTGAGTTCTGCGCCGTCCGTTCGTACACGTGGTGAGATCCGAGGGCTAGGGTCGTGTTTGAGGGGTGCGGACCAATGGGAGATGGCCATGTCGGATGCGTGACGTGGTTGGCCACGGATCTGCGTTCTGCCACAGTACGTTATCGGACTCAATCTGAGAAATGGATCGGGTTGCTCTGAATTACTGAATGGAAACTCCATAAAAGAAGGTTTTCTCCTACAGTATCAAGACCGCAACATTGTTTGTTATTTATCGCTGTTAGACTTCTGACATCTTTAATCATTCATCTTATTAAAAATTTATAATTAAAATTATATATTTGCTATAATTTGATTTATCATAAAAAGTATTTAAAACATCGTTTGTAATTTTATATATTTAAACTAATTTTTTGAAGAAAATAAATAATTAAAGTTGATATGGCAAATAAAAGTGAAGGAAAAGAGTACCGACATGTCTCTAATCTCAATTTTAACCGTTAAAATCAACTTAAAAGAATCTTAACCGTTCAATGATTTTGCGGTGCTATTAGTTTCAGGTAGAGAATCTGATGCGATGCTGGAATCCAGTGAAATTTGTTCGGTGCATCATGCCTGTTCATACGTAGCAGTTTCCGCACACAGAGAAGTATCCTACCAGAAGGCTAGAAGATACCATACCAGCTATTCTGGTAGCAGCGTTCATAACTCTCATACTAAGAAAATTAGAGTACAAATTCTAGAGGGCGGTTACATATGCAGGGATCTCACAGATACCTCAGACAACATCGATCAGCTAGCTTTTCCTCATCTTTGACCTTGCGTACCTGTTGCTACAGTTAAGGAAACGAAGGGCAAATATACACTCCATACGTAACATAGGAGGAAGGACTTGAACTTGGGTGGTCGGTCCGGGCGTACACCCACAACATTAACCAACTCATCAAGGCTCATTTTTGTAAAAAAGGACATTTGAAACAAAGGGCAAATATATACTCCATATGAACACAGGGAGCTTAGCATACCCCAAAATCATGTCTTGAGGTTGAATATTAAAACCAAACACTTGTGTTCCCCATGGAAGTGAACCAAACAAGCTGTTACCATTTCAGGGCCAATGCAAAAAGAGTAGAAAAAAGTAATCCACTACCATACCAAATAAAAAGATTTTCAAACCTAGAACTCAACAACATAAAGCTATACCATCAACTTAGGAATGAATCATCAAGTCTTATAAAATAAGAAAAGATAGGCGAATCCAATCAAAATCCAAAACTAAAAGCAGGAAATTATCATGTAAACAGAAGTGGCAAATAGAAATATTGCGATCAAAGCAAAGCATTGTGTTGAAAAATAAGGATACTCAACGTGCAAACCCTCACTATCTGAAGAAGAGAGTACAGTGCCTTGGAGACTCTTCAGAGCAGCTGTAGAGGATTCAATATCCTGCACAATGCAAATCTTTCTCAGGGTTCTCAGCAAAAATACATCTACGGACAAATAAAGGAACAGATGTATGCTCCTTATTCAACTATGCTTACACAGCCAGCCAATTGCAATGGTGATACCAACTTAGCAAATGATTTGACTGAGACTATATAATAGAAATAATGGGGTAAACCATTCATTTTTTTTATACAAGAAAAAGGTAGTAGCTTAGGTTACTAACTGAAACAATAAAGGCAGGTATACCGTAAAATCAGCAAAAGCTACAGGCATTCCACCATGGCGACGCATTTTAAGCAGATCGAATCCTGGCTGCCTGACAATAAGAAAAAGATGCGAGTCAAATTCTTCCTGCAATTCCACTTAATCAAGCATACTAGCATAATTCACACAACATACTCTGATAAAATTGCCTTTAGCTCTTCCTCTGTGCATGCATGCCCCAAATTTGCAATAAACAGAGTAGAACAGGGTGCAATATCACCTGAAGATTTGTCTAGTCCACCCTGCACCAAACAGTAACATTATATTAAGCTACGTAGCCAGATATGCTTGCATTTACAAAATAGGCCTTAAAGAAGAAATGTGAGTTCAAAAGGAGTTAGTTCACACAGATCTTGTCAGACTGGAGGATAAGTCAAGCTAGTAGATGATTCTTCAAAGCAAGACACTACAAGAATAATCTGGTGTGGCTTCTCTAGCTGTAATTAAATTAGTAACCCTGCTGCCACAATTGGAATCTATTCAAGATAAAATCCCATGACAATTACTTACAATGTTTCACAAATATGCTGCAGTGTATGTTTGTATCGCATACTGATGTTACATACAAATATATAAGTTAAACCATGAAGTAGGCTTACTTTTGATGGAGACTGCCCATTCTGCTGCTTGTTCCTTGGTTGCCTACTGCCCATTAAAGGAAACATCAGCCATAAACCACTAAATACCCATAAAAATTTAAGACATAAAATTAAGCAGCTTGATTATTTAATTAAGGTGAAGTGTTCTATTAAGAGGATATCATCTCCAGTTATTATAGTGTGAAGTGCACACCGACCTCTGATCCGCAGATAATTCATTCTTAGTGCAGGAATTTTCATTTTCTGTGCCCGATGGTTCATCAGATCCTCCATCACCTAAATTTTTGGTGCCAGCAAAATGTGCAGGTGAGTTTATTCTATGTGTAGTGATAATGTCTCGATAACTCCACACATAAAACACCATAAGTCATTTTTAACAAAATACAGGTATAAGAGTGACTATTATTATGATATCATCATTGCCACATAAGCCATTTTTAATAATATAAGGTAGTAAAGACTGACCATTATCGTCAATACCCACATCCTCCTCGTCACATACTTCATGATCACCTTCATCACCGACGTTCTCATGGTCATAATTACCTCCTGTTCTGTTAACCCGTTTGTCAATAACTCGGTAGACCTCGCCACCTAACAGAAATATTGGCATTATTAGATTAGAACTGAAGGTTTCACCATTTCAGTGGCATATCAATCACAGGTAACGATCGAAGCAGACAGGAAAATCTAATAGTATTAGGAAAGTTACAATGGCACATACGGTACCTCCACGAGGCCTGCGTGAAGTTGATTTAGCTAGCTCAATGTGCAAACGATCACCAGTCTCTGGGTCAAAAACTGTTCCCTGAAACAAACCGAAATCTTAGGTAAGAAACAACTATGATGATCAATAAAATGCAAGACTCATGAGTCAGGTAACGTATGAAATTCTTGCAAACCATGTCTACAGCATACACCATGCAAAATCAGAAGCTCACGTTCTAGTTCAAAGCATGTAGATTCTTTGTTTGAGTTTACCAAACCTTAAGTATCAGCTTTCACTGTCACCATGCCAACACCATGTGGATTACAACAGAGTAGCAATATCTTGGAGTTTATTGAATCAGAACATAGAATTAATGTTAGAACATTAGGATTGAATTGAAGATGCTGGCAGACATGAAAAGCAATAGATAACAGAACTGATTTATTTGTGAGCTTCCAAGTTCTGTGCCTTGTATAACTGTAATGTTGCGTTATTCATATCTAGCATGGATAATAAGGCCATCTAGTTCCAGTGATACAGTGCCATTAGGTAGAATAAATGACTGTCCAAGAAAACCTCACTTCTTATTCGAATGCTTCAGATTGCACACTTCAATATTTGAGTTCCTTCTCAATTTGCATTATAATCAGTTTTTTTTCAGAATTTGAGTGGCGACAGCAAAACTAGATAGATGGTTGGACTAAATTCATGCTCATATATGTATTTAATCGAACATTATGAGGCATGCTATTGAGCAATTCAGGAAAGTGCATACTGAAATTATCTCCAGCATTACAATAATAGTAACAAGACAGTAGTAGATGAAATTTAGGCAAACACGTTCATCAGTGTTGATAATTATGGAGAAAATAAAGGATCTTTTCATCTCATTACATAATCATTACTCCTACACTAATACTACAGTAGACACTCACATTTAAAGAAGCCATTGCCGACAGGGCCGCCTGATGCGTAAAGAATGACACAAATGCAACCGCCTGCAGCAAGGAATAGGGATCAGAAAAAAAGGGTGCAAATAGATATCACCATATCACCATGACAAATCCGGATTACTCGCTACACTACAGTTAAGTCTTAGACGAAGTCACAGGCTTACAGCGGAGCGTGCCGCTCAAGGGTTTACCGGCACATTAAAGCAACGGAAGTGAACAGAGTCGGACAAGGAGGGCGCAGACCTGATTGCCGCGGCCGGTGTACTCGAGGAGGCAGTGGTCGAAGCCAGGGCGGTGGGAGAAAAGGTTATGGATCTCGCGGGGCTTCACGTCGTCGGGGAGGCCGGCGACGAAGAGCGTGAGGACTCCCGGCCGCGGCGGGCCCGGGTGCGGCGGCGGCGGCGCGTACACGTAGTAGGGGTCCCCAGCCGCGCCGGCGGGGGGAAGGCGGTGAGAGAGGCTCATATCGGCGCCCCGCGGCGGAGGCGGAGGACGGCGGCTCGGTCCGGCCTGACCTTGGCACGGGCGGCGGGCTGCGCGTGTCGCGCCTCCTCTGCTTGCGTGTCGTTTTTCCTTTTTTACACGGTCGCGTGTCGATTTGGAACCCGCGCGCACCTGATTTTGGAGCAAGGAACAAAATGCACGTTAAAAGAAGTGATGTATATTTAAATTTAAAGATTATTGGGAGCGAACCTTTTTGATATAAATTCTTAGAAAACAGTTTTTTATAAAAAATAACTTCTCTAAATTTTCTTCAAAAAATACATATGACTCCCTTCGATTTTAAATTATTGACACCGTTGACTTCTAAATTCAACTTTGATCATTCGTTTTATTAAAAAATTTGTTCAAATGTGCAAAAATTTGTTATTATTTGATTAATCATTAATGTAATTTAAATCATGACTGATAGTTTTCACATTGAAATAAATTTTTTAAATAAAACAAATGTTCAAAGTGAATGTTAAAAATCAATGGTGTCAGTAATTTAAAAATAGAGTGAGTAGAAAAATTCTTATTGAGGCAGAGATATAAAAACACTTCTTCTAAAATTGTTTGATGGACTTATTACAGAATATGAAGCAAAAGCACTTTAAGAATCTAAACCAAACAAACCCTTAGCTTCAACTATTTAGGGTACTGGGTACTGCATTGCATCTTTACAATTCTATTTTATATTTTTGTATAGACATTTTATTGAGCTTCTCAAACTTGTTCATGTGGATATATGTCACTCCATGGTGTTTGTCAAAACCCACATCCAGCTCAAGTCTCGTTTGTTTCTTCTCCCCCAGACGTAGATTAGTGTTGATTTGGTTGAAATTCAATTCATCATAAGTTAAATATAATTTGATTCTCTTTCATTCCACCTCTAACAGAATTGAACAAAATCTGAGATGGTTCTAGCCGCCGAATTTCTTCATGTCAAAACTGACACCATTGATGTGTCTAAGGAAAAATGATAGATCATCAAAAAATTTACACCTGTCACAGACAACAGGATAAAACTAATGATAATGGGTTTTGAGGTGGTGGCTATTTAAAAGTTAAAAATCTATGAAAATATTTTTTTAAGACCTACTCGATGAAAATATTTGGAAACGTAGGTTTGTACTTATTTTCATTAGAAAAATGCCTAAGGACATGTGAATCCGTTCTAGTATTATTTTGGGAAAGTAGTCAATTTAGTCTCTAAACTATACACGAATGCTAAATTTTGTCTCTCAACTTTCAAAAGGTCCAATTTGATCTCTGAACTTTGGTTAGAGAGACAAATTCATCTCTGAGGTGACATGGCTACCTACGTGGCATATGAATTACCACGTCAACTTCAATTTTAAATTTTAAATTTCAAATTGATTTTTCTCTTAAATTGTAACTCTATTTTCGGATCCGTTTGAATCACCATTGTTATGTGCGCCAGAGGGCTAGCGCCACCTCAGCCGGTCCCACTTAGGGGCTAAGTGTAACATCCCTCGTCTCTCAAATCACGATTTCAAATTTAAAAGTAGAATTCAAATAACCGATGTCAAAAGAAATTTAAATTTGATTGAATTTAAAAATTTTCAAGCAAGCATTCAAAAGGGAAGTTGTAAAAAACAAGTTCTTGTTTAAAAGTGATTACAAGGTTCAGAAAGTATAAAAGGATTTTGTAAAAAATTTAAAACCAAAAATGTAAGTCACAAAGTATTTTAATTCGTCTAAAATCAGTCATCTGCCTTTCGAATTTTCTAGAATTAAATCCGCTGAGAATTTGAAGATGCTACAAAAAGGAAAGTTGTTCCTCATAAAAAATTTTCAGCTCCACAAATTTTCAAATTCATCGAAACTCGGGAAGTTGAATTTTTGCTGCAAAAACAGGAGCTGTCGCTGGAATTCGGAAGAAAATCAGGAAAATTAAAAAAAATTCGCGGACCCCACCTATCAGCCACGCCTTCCTCCTCCAAGCTGCGGGCGGACAGCGCGGTCCTGCGCGCGGAGCGCATGCAAGGAGGCCGCATCGCCAGGTTCGGACACACGTTCACTCCTTCATTCCCTCCTTCCATTACTCCTTCACCCTCCCGGCGCGCTCTCTCTCTCTCTCTTGTGCACTCATTCTCCCTCTTTCTCCGGTCGGAGCGCAACCGAGCAGCAGCCGCCCGTGGAGCGCCGTCGCCGCGCCCTCTTGACCCTCCTGCCTCTGGAGGCGAGTGCGCCACCTCTCTCCCGAGCTCCCACTGCCCTTTCCCCCTCCCTTCTCTTGCCGAGCGGTCGGATTCCGAAGCTTTCCTCAAAAGCTTGAAATTCGGGTTGCCGGCACCATTCCTCCAAATCGCCCTCCTTCCAGTGAGCTTCCTCTCCGAACCAGTGCGGCTCCAGCTCCTCAATCCCTTGGTGCAATCCTTGGTCGAATTTTTCCGGTTGAAATCATAGCTATCCGTGCAGGAATTGGAGAGTTTTTCGCTGCCGTTCATCGGACCCGAGGACCTCGCCGGTGCCGACTCACATCCGGCCATCTTCGTCAGCGACAATCTCTTTGCCGCTCTTCTCCTCGCCTTGGTGAAGCTCCCAGCAAAAACACTTTCGAGTTTCATCGACCGTAGCCTCCGTGCGACCTCGCCGAACCTCCTCCCGCGCCGCCCCTCGCCGCCGACCATCGTCCGGTGAGCGGCCTCCCTAGGCGACCTCTCCAGCGAGCTCTCCATGTGGTGGGGGTGGTTCTGGTGCTTAGCATCAGGAGCGCGGCCGTCATTCGCAGCAGCCGCGCTATGGCCGGCGCGCGAGCGAGCTCGACCAGGCCGGATCCACTGCGGCGGGGCGGATCCCGTGCGCCAAGTCTTGTGGCCTATTGTGTGGCCCCGTTTTCCGGCCGCCACGTGGTCCTGTGGGCCCGGATTTCTTATTCAATTATCCCTTAAGGTATTAAAGAACATTATAAAAATGTTTTAGGCTAATTTTTGAGTAATTATTTTATAATTAATTTATCTCTGTTTTCTAGGAATTAATTCATAGCAATTAGAATAATTGCTAATAATTAATCAAATTTTGTTCTAAATTTTATTTACTGAATCTTGACCAATTAAAATTTGGTTAGAGTCCAGAAACATTACTGTGTAGTATTAAATTAGTTTGTCAAATCAAATTAAGTTAATTGCTTTAGTAATTAACTAAATTATTTATACTAAATTTGATTATATTATTCAAGGTAGTTAAATTAAACGCTACTGATATTTTTTTTACTTATTAGGTTTAGCCAAATTATTTAACTTACTATTTTAAAATGATTAACTACCAAAAATGTAGTATCCGCTACTTCTAGTAATAAAAAAAGGTTATAAATAAAATAATCAGTTTAGTATTTTTGTAATCACCAGCCCACTTAGTACCTCACATATTAACTCAACAAATAAAATTGCTTTGCTATTTGCTTTTGTCATGGCATTGCATAGCATGCATATTTATACTGTCGTTGTTTCATTGTTTAGTGAACAACGTACTCGAGAGTGACGTGGGTGCTCCAGAGGGTGAAGCACTTATGGGTAGTTTTGCTGAAGAGATTTCAACATCGCAAGGCAAGCATAATGCATACTTATCCTTATTTTATATAAATTATGAAATAAATTAGTGTATTATTATTGTATTTGTCGGGCAATAGAATAAATGTGGTTATGTTAAAATCTGATTATTTCTCTCTCCTTGGAGTCTTAGGTTTATAGATTGGATTGGTAGTTCTTAGATTCGGTGTGTCTTGTTTAGTCATGCTTAGACCGGTAGAAGTCGAATCGGTGGAAGGTCACCATCATTTCGCAGGTATAGGATCTTTATTTAACTTGTTACTCGTATGGTTGGTCTAAACTTGAAAATGATAAATTGGAGACCGGACATGAAAGTATAGGTTGGCAGCAGAAAAGGAGTCCTGTGTGCCGTAACCCTGTCTGTGTCGGTTAAAGACCGGTCATTGTTAATTGTTGGTCTAAGCACTTTTCGTTCATACCATATATCGAATATAATGGTAAGACAAGCCGAATATTTCATTTGCATACCAACGTTTTGGCCCAGACGACATGTCTTGACTGGCACGCACGAGTGACCGCTGGGCTCCTCCGAGACACAGGACCGATCCTTTTTGACATATCGATTGTCCAACTGTTCGGACATGGATGAGAGAAAGGTTGACGTGAGTACCCTCTTATGCGACGTCGCGAGTGGCATAAACCGGATGGTCCTCAAGTCGTGTGGGTACAGTTGAACTCTCCTGCAGGGTGTATAATCGGTTCGAATCGCCGCGGTCTTGTTATGACCAAGCTTGGTGTCCATTGATTTTCAACGTAGTTAACAACTTCACTTCTTTAATCACTGATAGTAAAGTTGTGGAATATATTGAAGATGTATTGTTGATACATCTCTTATTACGATCGTGCATAATCATTTAATTGCTTGAGTTTAGTAATTAGTTGCCCATAAGTCTTTACTTCAAGCTTATGCTTATAATTTATTAATATCTATTGCTTTTCCGCAATTAAGCTTTATTGCATTTTTATCCTTGCTAATGCCTCGTTCTTGATTCTTGGAGTCAGGATGTATGTCCACGAGTAAGTCTTGCTGAGTACTTTCGTACTCACGTTTGCAATATTGAAGTTTTGCAGGTGAAGATGAGATGGTTTTTGGCTGTTTCTTTCCCGCCGATGCCAGCGAAGGGGATGAGTAGACCTTGTTTGTCCTTTGCGTGACGGTGGTATTCATGGGCTGAGCACACTGTCTTTTTATTTGTTTTAAAATGTTTTCCGTTGCGTAGTACTTACCATCATGTTAGAACCTAAATAAGAACTTAGTACTTTATTTAATTATATCCTAGAAAGTTTGAGAGCTAAAACTTCAACCCTGCTGCTCTCATTCTTGTTCTATTTATAAACTTTTACTTAAAGTTTGTAATAACTTATATATGCATGTGAGATCCTTATGTGATGTGTGCAACGTTGAATACCGATATGCTATTGTTCTGGGCGGTGTTTGGAAAGCATATCGGAGACTACCGGAGTTGATTTCTCGTTAGTGAAATTGAGCTTGAGTTCAGTTGAATATCAAGCTAATTTGATTAATTAGAACTCAACTTGGACGGTTCCTCACACAAAGATCAACCCCTATTATCCTTTATCTATTTTCTCACAATTACGATAATCTTTGCTTTTATATAGGATCTCTAGTTTGTGGAGGTCTTTTAATTTAGAAGTTGAGTGGATAGGATTAGATCTTTTAATATAAGATCCATAATTAGTCGTTGAGGCTATAAATAAATGTAGAGATCGAAGAAATCAAGCAATAGAGTAGAAGATATGTTCTGGAGCTTCCCTTGCGTCTCTAGCCTCTTTGGGCGTCGTGAGCACTACGGCGCCAAATCTCTCTTATCTACGCAGCCACCGTAGGATCAACGACCCTCCCAACCATACTTATCACAATTAATGCAACAAAACAAGATCATCTATAAATAAAACTTTTATTTTTGCCAATGTTTGGCTATGTGAAGAATTAGATGTAAAAATTATACCGAAATAATATGTAAAAATGTTAAAATTGAAATACTTCTCTTGTGTTAACAAAATTATCATTTCCAACATTTGGATTGCTTGAAGAGTCAATTTATTTAAAATATGAAGCGATATAGGAAAAATTATAAAAAATATAAAATATGTTCAAATATATCAAAAATGACACACAAAAATGTTGAATTTTAAAAATATTTTCAAAGATAAACTTGTTTGTTGCATTAATTCTAAGAAACATGAAGTTTAAAATAGTTTCGGAAATAGAGTTATGGTTTGAGAGAAAAATCAATTTGAAATTCAAAATTTAAAATTGAAGCTGATGTGGCATGCCATGTGCGTAGCCACGTCAGCTCAAGGATAAATATGACTAATCAAAGTTCAGGGACTAAATTGGATCTTTTAAAAGTTGAAGAATAAAATTGAGCTTTCGTGTATAATTTAAGGACCAAATTGAGTATTCTCTTTATTATTTTAAAAAACTTTTACTATGATTTTGGAACTAGAAAGTTACAAGAAACAAGAATCCTC
>BCLG01005903.1:8743-22256 GCA_001602295.1 Zoysia matrella | reverse complement strand
TTCCTGGCAGGTGAACAAGGTCAGCAAGGGTGAACTTGTTCCCAGCAAGAAACTCGGTTTCAGCGAGCCTCTGCTCATAGACCTCCAAGACCTCCTCCAGCTTCCTCGTCTCTTGGTTGATGTCCTTTTGGCTATCATCGTCTTCATACTGTTGTGGGAATGCAAGGTGGCAGAACAGTGCCCGGCTAGGTGGGTCAAATGCGTGCTCCTCGTGTCGTAGCCATTGTTCAATGGAAGCCCGCTCGAGGACATCCTTTCCAAGGAGGAAAGGGTACCCCTGATGCTCATACTTTTCTGCAATATAGCGGCAGATTGCTCTTGAATCTGCATATTAGTACAGGTTAGTTCTGCACAATTATAGGTACTAAAGGGCTAGGCTACATAACTTTAGAAAAACTGAAGTGAAATTCCTTTAGGCTACATAACTTTAGAAAAACTGAAGTGAAATTCGTTTATCACTGAAGTGAAATTCCTTTAGGCTACATAACTTTAGAAAAACTGAAGTGAAATTCGTTTATCACTATGGAAAGGAACACTATTTTGTGTTGGCGCTGTGGAAGCCTGCTAGTATAACGATGCTTAAGCTATTGGTATATTCATTCCAAAAACACTTCTCTATGTGTATATCAACATTCTGTTGTTCCATTTTCTAACCAGGATCCTTTGCATACCATTTCACTCCTAATGCTTCATAAAGGCTGGAAATGAACTGGTTGACAGCAAATTTTTTTCAGCAAGAATTCCCTTTTTTTTTTTCATTTTTGCCAGTGCATTGAATTGAGAGTGGAGTAATTTGGAAAACCACAAAATTTGTGACGGAACATGTTTTTGGAAATCTGACTTCCATGTTGCATTGCCAGCCCATGAAATATTCTATGTAATCAGTCCCTGTAAAAAGCTTTATCTATAGGACCTGCCGTTTGTGCCCATGGTACTCCTGTTCCTGGGTGCTGAAATTTCATTTTGTTTCAATGTACACTTATATTGCTTGAACAAGATTACATTGAGACCTTTTGACATGAACAGAGTAGCCTATGGGCATTCCTTTTTGTTGTTTCTTCCTATATTCAGGTGTCGTTTAGATACTAGACAACCCTAATTAGAGAATTTAGAGTGGCACATATTTTGAACTTTTAAACCCTAACTTATTTATTGTCCTTCACAACCATATATGATAAAATATTGTCTTCAAATATTCCTTGTTAGTATATACACTGAGTAATCTGTACCATAAACCTATAATTAATCTTTTGTAAAAATTATCTAAATAATTATTTTGCTTATGGATGCTAATTATTTGCTTCAAATACTTACAATATACTCCCTTTGTTCCTAAAATATTGTCCTTCTGACAACAAGTCTAGTTCAACCTGAACTCGGATTCTTTGACAGATGGCATAAAGGACTTTTAGTATGTTCGTTTCTGCCTAAATATGAAAAGAAATAGAAATTATCTAAATATTCATCTTTGACAGGATGCCACATTAATATAGCTTTTGTTTATCAGTATTGTGCGAATGTCAGAACTTAGAAATAGTGAGTTGCTTTATTGTGATTTTTTTTTTTTGCACTGAAATGGCTGAAAACACAGTATTTGATCTATTCGTTTTAACTTGTTTAGTACGTGACTCACCTACTGAATTCATTTTTGAAACAGAATATCAGTGTAACCTTGAAACCTTAAGGAGATATGGAATGCAAAACAAAGAAATAAGAAGGCTTGACTACACGGTTGGAGCAGCGTTACCTTGCAGAAATACATGTCCATCGTAGAATGGAACTGGAACACTCCTCGACGCCTGCGGAGACAGAGGAGCAAGGTACAAACATGAGATGACACCAAGATGCACAAGCTAAACAAAATATTTCTTAACATTCTTTTTGCAACCAAAATGCAACTATTTACCTGGAGGCTGAGCAGGTCCTTATACGAGGCTTTGATCGCCTCAAACTTGACATTCTTTTCATACAGGCACGCGAGCACCCTTGACACATCGGGTAGGATCCTGGACTTCTCATGGTAAACATTCACATCAGATGACCCTGCTCCGGTGCCGAGCCCGGACGCCATGAAAGGGGTTGTTGCTCTTGCTCAGGTTTGTTGGTCGAAGAGACGAAGGCAATGGTGTCTCCAAGCATGGCGACGCGGCTGTCACTGGTCTAATATTAGAAGGTTTTACGCATGCCTGACTGAAGAAGCAAAGAGAAGATGCTTAAAGGTGCAGCCTTGTAAAAAAGGAAAAGGATGTAGTAGCCCTCTGAGGTGATTCGAGTGAGAAGCAGGATTAGATATAAAGAAAAGGTAAAAGGAAAAGGGGGGCACAGGAGATGGAAAGGAAAAGGTAAAGTGACCCAATTCTAGAGGATTTGATTGATGGTCGATGATGTTCTCCAAGTATTTCTAGCGTTGGTTTGCACCAAGAACCATGCAACCGTTGGTTTTTATCGAGGCTGGATGGATGTTTAAAGGAACAAAGTGAAAGAAGGTCCTTTGCTGACAGACTGCGGTATTGGCTGCGACATCTGCCAGCTTTACTCATTCGTTACCCCTTTGATAAGAGAATATGCAGGTTGCTGGTACGGAAGCTTACAAGTTTTGCTCGTTAAGGGAAGCTTAGCATGAGAGACCTATGACAGAGTACTCGATATGTTCTTGCTTACCTGACAGGCCTGATGGTACGACATGAATTACATCCTGGGTGCCCTTTTACAATACGCTACAAGTTTTCCTTTTTTTTCTGCAAATCCTCCCTCTAGTGTATCTTTTTCCTATAATTCCGTAATGAGAGGAGCTGTAATGTTGGGATTAAGAGCACTTTCAGTTTTATTTTGATGCGGAAATAATGTAAGAGCAAGATAAGTAATTTATTGTGATCTTTATGTTTTCATGTCATCTTCATTCACTGTACCACAACCTACAATTAGCAACTGTAGTCAGTTGCTAAAAATCAAAATATAGTGTTGGAGGATCAGATGGTAAAACTTTTGAACGGACGGTCTGTCGTTATTTTTTGTTTTTTCAGCAGACAGTCGATCAGTATCAACAAACCAGCTGTTGGTCCGTAAAAACTAATCGGCTCAAATCTTTTTTCCGGCCGCGCAACACCCAGCCCAGCCGCGCCATTTTTTCCCCCTCCCACCTGACGCTGCTTCCTTCTCCCACACGCAAGAGGCACAAAGTCTTCCAGGTTCCAGCCATCGAGATCTCCCAGCCGCCACACCACCGTCTCCTGCTGCTCTACGCCCGGCCACCGTCCCTCGTGCCGCCACGCCACCGTCTGTCCTTCTGTCGTGCCACTCTGGCCCACGTGCCCTGACTCGCAACGCCCCACACACCCTAACCCGCGACTGCACATCGCTGCGCTCCGAGGGCAGCCGCGCCGATCCCTAGGCAGTGTGCCAGCCCCAGCTAACCTAGGCGGCGCGCCCCAGCTGACCTAAGCGGCGGCCGCGCGCGTGAGCTCCTGGTGGCCACGCGCTGCTACACTAGGCGGCGCGCCCATTGCCCTGTCTGTGGCAGCTGCCTCGCGCCCTAGCCGACGCCCCTGTCCGTGCCCCGCCATCTTCTTCAGTTGTGCGCCCCTGTCCACGCCACGACGTCGTCTGCAGCTGCGTGACCCTGACAGTACCGCCCTTGCGTCAGCAGCTCCATTTGTGCTCGACGCCGTCAACTCTCCTGAACATTACCTGTTTGTGTTGGGCGAGGAGTTAGGCGGGCTGCTTGTGTGTTCCCCACTGCCGAGCTGTTGTTCTCTGTTGGTGTTTCACGTTCAATGTATGTGCCTGAACTCTGCATAGTTTAATTTTTGCTTATGTGCACGAACTTTCGATAAATTAATTGTATTCATAATAAAGCTTTGTATGATTTACTGAAGCTTCCCATCTTGCAGCCACCGTGCTTAGCCATTTAAAAAGAAATTGGTCTACTAACTTCAACATCAAGAAGCTTTTTTATATTAGGTAAAGCTCTCTATTTATCTCCACTATGAAACCATTTTGATGTTGCTTGCCCTACATTGAGTGTTCCCTTCAGTACTAATTAATATGTGTATGTTTGGTCAGCTTATAGTTTTCTCTAGTAAAGAAAAGATTGATGGATAAATCTTGGATTGATGATGATGCTAGGTAAAAAAAACCAAAGTTAACAAATGTTGAAAGTGGTATATATAGGTAAAATAGTATTTTAACTTGAAAGTTTCATGTAGGCACACCAAGAGATATTTGCAAGGGTGAACCGCTTCTTAGCTTTTGCATTTTCTAATTCAGCTGTGGGTAGAAAGATTTTATGTTCATGTAGAAAGTGTTTCAACTCTTTTTGGAAAGAGGCTAGTGAAGTGCGTGAATACTTGATTTGTGATAGATTTCTAAAAGGGTATAGAACAAGAAATTTACATGGAGAACACACCCCTTCTGTGAATTATCGAAACTTTGATGGTGATAGTGTTGAGGTTGTGGATGAGTCTAATGAAGATGATAATATATCTGATTTTCTTAGGGACCTAGCAGCTGGCTTAGATGATAGAGGAGATTTTGAGGACAACAATTCTGTTCCAGATCCTTGTGAGGAACTAGTTGCCATTCAAAGGTTGGTCGCAGAAAATAGCAAAGAAGTATACTCAAATTGCAAGAAATATACACAACTTCAATTTCTTATTAGGTTGCTACACATCAAACTCCTTGGGGATGGTCTGATAAATCTTTCAACTTGCTACTAGATATGCTCAATGATGTACTACCAGAAGGTTCATCGCTAGCTAAATCTTTTAATGAAGCAAAGAAATTGGTGAAATCCATGGGAATTGGGTATACTAGTATTCATGCATGTGAAAATGATTGCATTCTCTATTGGAAGGAGAATATACATTTGAACTCATGTCCAAAATGCAAGGTTTCACAATGGAAATCGGTAAGAAAGTCACTAGATGGGAAGCATGTATATAGTGTTCATAATAAAGTTCTCCGCTACTTTCCAATAAAGAAGTGTCTTCAAAGGTTATTTTTATCCTCTAAAACAGCAAGCCTAACAAGGTGACATGATGAAGGCAGGAAAAAAGATGGTCTCCTAAGGCATCCTGCAGATTCACCCCTATGGGAGGATTTTGATTAAAAAAATCAAGACTTTGCTACAGATAGCCGCAATATTCGTCTTGCTTTCGCCACCGATGGTTTTAATCTATTTAGAACCATGAATATCAGCTATAGCATTTGGTCTGGTATTTGTATTCCCTATAATTTTCCACCTTCAATGTGCATGAAACAATCAAATTTCATCTTATCTTTTTTTATTCCTGGTGCAAGTGGTCCTGGTAGTGATATGGATTTATATTGTCAGCCACTTGTTAATGACTTGTTGGATATGTTTGAAAATGGTGTTAGAACTTATGATGCTTCGAGGGGTGAGTACTTCATGTTACGGGCAGCAATAGTATAGACTATTACAGATTTTCCAGGCCTTGGATATGTCTCTGGATCTGTCACTTCTGGTGAAGCAGCATGTCCTGATTGCCACTCTTTACTGATTCACTTAGACTTGGTAATGGTAGCAAAACTTGCTAATGGGTCATCGGAGATTTTTGCATGAAAATCACCCATTTAGGTTTGATGCCAATAAATTTGGTGGTAAAACTGAGTTCCGACCAGCACCTAAACCGCTTTCTGGAGAATAAATTTTGGAATACACTAAAGATCTTAGTACTGGTTTTGGCAAGGATCCATCTGGAAAGAAAACAGTAAGAAAGAGACGCAAGGAAGGTGAACACTTAGTCATTTTCAAAAGAAGATCTATTTGGTTCAAACTTCCATATTGCAGGGTACAAACAACAGTTCCCCTTGTTTCTTGTTTTCACATGTTATAAGTGTCCATATTTTCTAATTACTTGTATTTCTAACAGCTCAAGGTTAGCAAGGCTACTCAAAATCACATGGTATGATATTTTGAACTTTGATGTTGTTTTCATGGTATATTTTCATAAAAGTTCAGATTATTATTCTTATAGTACATGTATAGGTTAGCAAGGCTTTAAAAAATCACATGATATCCTATTCTGAATTTAAATGCTGTTTTCATGTTATATTTTCATAGAAGTTTAGATTGTTTGTTCTTGTGGTACATGTATAGGCTAGCAAGGCGTCTAAAAAATCACATGGTATGCTATTCTGAATTTTAGTGCTGTTTTCATCATAGTATATTTTTATAAAGGTTCAGATTGTTGTTTTTATGGTACATGTACAGAATTGTTCAGATCTATGGCATAGTTTTGCTGTTGTTTTCATGGTTCCACACTATCTCCCAATTTGATGAATACAAATGTTTATTTTCAAGTCGGAAGGGATAGTTCTAGGTGGCATGTTGCAGTAGCCTCTGATTAGATCAATGGGCTTGAAGTGATTTGTTTTGGACATCTTAGCTAGAAATGGAAACTTTTGTATAGATGTTAGAGACGATCATTTTGTAAATAGCGCAAGCAAACTAGCTAGCGATTAGAACTTTATAAGGATTGACATGGTTGACCATTTTGTAAATAGTGCAAGCAAACTAGCTAGCGATTAGAATTTTGTAAGGATTGACATGTTGATGTGTTTAAATGGAAAATGATGATGGTTTTATTTTGAAACATGCCATTTCTTTAATTATGTGTTTCTGAGTACATACTGTATGAATGGATGATATTTACATGTGTGGTTGATTTGTCAGTTGTTGATATGATTAATATTGAAAGCTGGATTTCTTGCTGGTAATCACTTCTGCTGGTAACCGACTGTTGGTTGCTATAAATATATATAGCATCTGACAGTTGGTCGCTATAAATAAATAATAGAATCAGACGGTCGGTTGCTATATATGTCTTACAGCGATAGACAGTCGATCGTTATAAGTGATCGGTTGCTAAAAACATATAGCGACGCCATTATCAACGACAGATGGGGTCGGTTGCTAAAGGTTTTTAACGACTGACCGTCTGTCGTTATAGCCACTTATAATGACAGAAAAGGAGTCGTTATAGATGGGTTGTGGTATAGTTATTCATACTGTGTATTGCTAGTAATTTGGGTTGTATATATGTCAACACTGCAAAAGGCCAGATATCATTTCCATTATATAAAAAAGATGACGATACAATATGTTACTTTAGACATGTCTAGAGAGGGACCAGTCTTTATGCATGTCGCGATGGCTAGTGTATTATATTCTATCCGAATAGCTTGTCTATAATGATAGCTTGTATAGAAGAAAAGATTTGAACGAACAGTGGTTAGCCTCTCATTTTGTAGTGGAATTTAAGTCACTGCGTTGAAGTCGATGGAGAACTCCGAGAATTGTGGAAGTGATCCAGCAACCATGTAGAGTGCTTTCCAAAAAACAATAGTTCATTCTTCTATTCTAGTAAGATCAGGGTACGTTCGGTTATTTGGGATTGAGAAGGATTGAAAGGAATTAGAAAGGGTATGTTAGCACTACTGTTCCTGATCCGACAACGGCTACAGGCAATACTAAAGCTTCTGTTCAAAATCCGGCACAAGCACAGCTGGCGCCCGCTTTTACTCGCAGGCGTTGTGTTAAACCAAATGTGAGGTTGTGTGGTCCCGAGTGGGTGTAACTTGGCAAGTGTCCATTGGCTTGTATCCTCTATAAGTACCTTGCTTAGCAGACCATGTTAATCAATCAATAAAGTAATAACAGAATTCTGTTCCTATCCGTTCTTTCTCTGCTCATCCTCTGTTCTTTCCTCTTCTCCACGCTATCTTCTGTTCTTCGTTATATATCAATCTCTTCATCCTTGGCTGGTATCTTAACATTTGGTATCAGTTTGCACGATCCTGCACCGATCTGGACGACCACGATCATTATACATGTCATCAGAAAGTGATGGGTGCCATCGAGCCAAACGTGAAGTTGTTGATCAAGGACTTGATGAAGCAAGTTCGTGAGGAGATCGTCAAGGGTTTCGCCGACAACAAGGCTGCTTTGGACGCGTGCTTCACCGACTTTTAGGCAGCCGAGTAGAAGCGGGAGGCGCGTGTAGAGGCACTGGAAGTGGCGACAGATGCGCATGATCGTACCATCGCTGCTTGGAAGCCAGAGATGGAGAGCACGCTCACCAACGTCAAGCTGGAGCTCACGAAATTGAACTCCTTCTTCAACCGTAAGCTCGCTCATCGTCACCGTCAGGATTGGGCTTGTACCGCGCGAGATCCGCACCTGCGCCGGTCGACTAGCGGCCACCACCAACTTCCTCGGCTCCTCGATAGGTACTGTCTATATTCATGTTCCACCGATCACCTCTGGCACACTAGAGAATTCTGCTTCCAAGCAATTGAATCCGGGTTCGAGGCAGTCGCCTACGCATTCACCTCGGCAGTTATCTGCGTCTCAGTACAGTAAATTGCCTAAGATCAATTTTTCTGTATTTGATGGGGACAATCTTAAGCTCCGGCAAATCCGTAGTGAAGATTATTTTGAGATGTATCATGTTGAGCCAGAGCTATGGATCCGTGTTGCTTGTATGCATTTTATTGGTACTGCAGCTCGGTGGTTTCAATGTGTTGAACGGCGAGTCAAGTTCATGGGCTGGGGTGAGTTTTGTGCCTTGCTTCATGAACATTTTGCCAAGGATCATCATGATGCTCTTATTCTTCGTTTATTCCATATCCGACAGACTGCATCAGTACAGGAGTATGTTGAGGAATTTGTGGCTTGATTGATCAGTTAACTGCCTATGAGTCTGTTACTGATCCGAGATACTATACTATAGGTTTCATCGATGGCCTGAAAGATGATTTGTGTTCTGCTGTTTGATTACAGCGTCCTCAGGATTTGGACACTGCTTATGTGTTGGCCTAGTTGCAGGATGAAGTGGTGAAACCAGCAAGCGTCTAGAGTCGCACCGACCTGATCCGTTGGGATCTGTGTTCTCTCCTCAGTCTAAGGGACCTCATATGTTGCCTTTGCCACCCAAAACTGACACCAAACCTCCTGTCAGTTCTGATGCAGGACTGTCACGTTCTACCGATGTGTGCTTATCCGCGTGCCCGGGGCTTATGTGACAAGTGTGCAGAGAAATGGTTTCGTGGCCAAAGTGTTCTTCTTATGTGCAGCTTCATGTTTTGCAGGAGTTTCTAGACTTATTTCACCTTGATGACAATACTGATAGTCTCTCGGTGAAATCTTAGTCTCATGATACCTCGACTTGTATGTCTATTTCATTGGCTGCTGCTGTTGGTGTTGAATCATCTAAGATAATGAAACTGCAGGGTGTTATTAAAGGGCATGCTATCTCAGTGTTGTTGGATTTTGGCAGCTCGCATTCCTTTATCAACACTCAACTGACTCATTCTGTTGGTGGTATTTCCCCATTACCTTCTCCTTTCCATGCGCGTGTGGCTAATGGTGATATATTGTTGTGTGACTCCAAATTGCTTGGTGTCAGTTGGTTGTTGGAAGGATATGAGTTTTGCTCTTCCTTGAAGCTGTTGCCATTGTCCAGTTATGATCTCATTTTAGGCATGGATTGGCTTGCATTACATAGTCCTATGTCGACTGTGCATTGGGGCTTAAAGTGGTTGGAAATTTCTTATCATGGCACTCGTATAACTTTGCAAGGTTATTTACCGGTAGTGCCTCACTGTTCTGTCATTCAGATTTTTGCTGTTGGAGCATTGTCTGTATGAACAGCACTTGTTGGCTGGCTTGTCACCTGATATTCAATCTATCTTGTATAAATATCAGGATGTATTTCTCCAACCTCGGTGTTTGCCACCCTCTAGAGCTTGTGATCATCGTATCCCTTTGTTACCAGGAGCTCAGCCAGTGTCTATGAGACCATATCGTTTCTCTCCTCATCTAAAAACTGAAGTGGAGAAGCAGGTGACAGAAATGTTACAGTCTGGTATCATTCGGCCTAGTAATAGTCCATTTTCTTCTCCTGTGCTGTTAGTTAAAAAGAAGGATGGGTCTTATCGTTTTTGTGTTGATTATAGGCATTTGAATGCATTAACACAGAAAACTAAGTATCCTGTTCCAATGATTGATGAATTGTTGGATGAACTGGCTTTAGCATGTTGGTTTACTAGCCTTGATCTCAGGTCAGGCTACCATCAGATAAAAATGGCTGAAGGGGAGGAATATAAAACAGCATTTCAAACACAATGGGCACTTTGAATTTCTTGCCATGGCTTTTGATCTCACTGGTGCACCTAGGACATTCCAGGGGCTATGAATGCTACCTTGTCTCCATTGCTTCGCAAGTGTGTGTTGGTTTTTCTTTGATGACATCCTAATTTACAGTCCTACTTGGGAAGTACATCTACAGCACATTGAGCAAGTCTTGCAGTTGTTGAGAGCTGATCAATGGCAGGTTATGTTGTCCAAGTGCTCCTTTGCTACTGAACAGGTTGCTTACCTCAGCCACATCATTAGTAAACATGGTGTTGCAACTGATCCATCTAAGGTTGAAGCAGTAAAGTCTTGGCCTCTTCCAACTACTATCAAGGAGTTGAGAAGCTTCTTAGGTTTGGCAGGGTATTACCGAAAGTTTGTCAAACACTTTGGTATTATCTAGCAACCTCTTACTGATTTACTTAAGAAACATGCTTTGTTTGTTTGGACTGATTTTCATGCTAAGGCCTTTCATGCTCTCAAAGAAGCTTTGTGTTCTGCCCCTGTGTTATCTTTACCAGATTTTTAGCAAACCTTATGGTATAGAAATAGATGCTTGTGCTATTGGTGTGAGAGCTGTTTTATTACAGAATGGACATTCTTTAGCATTTATCAGTAAAGCTTTAGGTCCTAAGTTGCGTGGGTTATCAACTTATGAAAAGGAGTATACGGTCATTTTAATTGCTGTTGATCAGTGGAGGTCTTACTTACAGCATGCTGAATTTCTTATCTATACTGATCAGCACAGTTCGATACATCTCAATGAGCAGCGCCTACATACTCCTTGGCAACAAAAAGTTTTCACTAAACTTTTAGGCCTTCAATGTAAGGTGGTCTATATAAAGGTGTTGATAATGGAGCTGCTGATGCTCTTTCTCGCAGGCCTGATTATTCAGCCCATGCTTTGGCCATCTCTACTGTTCGTCCTCGGTGGTTGGAGGAGGTGTTGTGCAATTATGATAATGATGATGCTGTGCAAGCCTTGCTTACTCAGTTGGTAGTTCAGGGTTCAGCTGTTGGCAAGTTTACTTTTTAGTCTAGCCTGTTGAGATATAATAACAGAGTCTATGTTGGCAAGAATATTCCTTTGCAACTGAAAATTATTGGGGCTATGCATGAGAGTGCACTTGGTGGCCATTCTGGATTCCCTATCACTTATAGTCAACTGAAGCAGTTGTTTTATTGGCCTGGCTTGAAACTTGCTGTGAAAGATTTTGTTGCTGCTTGTAGAGTGTGCCAACAAGCAAAACCTGAAAGATGCAAGTATCCAGGACTTCTACAGCCCTTGTCGATGCCTGATCACTCTTGGCAGGTGGTGCCTCTAGATTTCATAGAGGGGCTGCCTCGCTCTGCTTCTGCTAATTGCCTTTTTGTGGTAGTTGATAAATTTTCGAAATATGCTCATTTTATACCATTGTTACATCCCTTTACTGCTGCAAAGGTGGCTATAGTGTTTCTTGGTACTGTCTACAGGCTTCATGGGATGCCTCAAGCTGTCATCTCTAAGAGGGATCGAATTTTTACTAGCACCGTTTGGAAGGAGTTGTTTACACTCAATGATACTTAGTTGCAAATGAGCTCTGCATATCACCCTCAGTCAGATAGGCAGACTTAGAGGGTTAACCAGTGTGTGGAAACATATCTGCGCTGTTTTGTGCACTCTTGTCCAAAGAAATGGGCTGCCTCGATTCCCTTAGCTGAATCCATTCAGCTTTGAGTCGTCCTCCATTTGAGGTTTTGTATGGTTATCCTCCTCGGCATTTTGGCATGTCTCCTGCTTCAACTTGTTCAGTGCCTGAGTTGCAGCAGTGGCTGGAAGATCGTGAGTTGATGCAACGTTCGGTCAAGTTACATTTGCATCGTGCTCATTAGCGTATGAAGTTGCAGGCTAACAAGAGTCATTCAGAGCGTGTTTTTGCTGTTGGGGACTCAGTTTTTGTTAAACTTCAGCCCTATGTTCAATCTTTAGTTGCTACGCGAGCTAGTCATAAGTTTACATGCACCGGCTTGGGGGGCAAGCAGTGCCTAAAGGAAGGGGGAATGTTAGCACTACGTCCGACAACGGCTACAGGCGATACTGAAGCCTCTGTTCAAAATCCGGTACAAGCGCAGCTGGCGTCAGCTTCTACTCACGAGCGTTGTGTTAAACCAAATGTGAGGTTGTGTGGTCCCGAGTGGGTGTAACGTGGCAAGTGTACATTGGCTTGTATCCTCTATAAGTACCTTGCTTAGCAGACCATGGGAATCAATCAACAAAGTAATAACAGAATTTTGTTTGTATCCGTTCTTCCTCTGCTCATCCTCTGTTCTTTCCTCTTCTCCATGCTATCTTCTGTTCTTTGTTAGATATCAGTCTCTTCATCCTTGGCTGGTATTCTAACAGTTAGCCTCTCGTTTTGTAGTGGAATTTGAGCCGCTGCGTCGAAGTCGATGGAGAACTCCGAGAGTTGTGGAAGTGATCGAGCAACTATGTAGAGCACCTTCCAAAAACCAATAGTTCATTCCTCTATTCTAGTAAGATCAAGGTATGTTCGGTTATTTGGGATTGAAAGGGATTGGAGGGAATTAGAAAGGATTAAATGGCGCCTAAATTTACGAAATCTGCTCAGTTCACTTGAACACGAACCACCCCTTTATACATATTCTTTCCTCATGATCCAAATCATCGTGACTTAATCTGATTATATAAAAATGCATAACCTTAATGACCCAATTTTTTTATAAGGAAAATTTTAATAGACCCAAATGATTCTAGACCGTTCATTTATGAGGATCTCGAGGATTAAATTGATCTTTTATCTCTAAGATAAAAGCTCTCCTGTAATTATTAATTATTGTAGCATTAAATTTGGAAGTAATTAGTTGTGTTTAGAAACCAATACACGTGATAATATTTTTTTATTTATTTTGTTACCCAAAAATCAACGGCTGAGATCAATTTGTTGTCATACCTCCTAAGAGGTAAGCTAATAGTAGTTGGTATACTTTAAAAGGACTCTTCTATAAACATTTTGAAATTGGGTAGGGGGCCAAAGTATAATATTATGTAGTCTCAAAAACGTTTAATCAAGAAAATTGAAGTGCACTAATAATTCTCTTTATTTGGTGCTTATCTCATAGTGCACTTCCATAACCAGAGTCACTTCACTTGCATGATTCAAGATGATTAGTAGTTTAGTTATCTTTTTAGCATTTTAATTGTATATGGTGTTTATATATTTACTTATCTTTTTGGCGTCCATAAACTATTTAGAAGGTATGGAGATTTTCAATTTTTTTTACTAAAATTACTTCAACTTTGAACTGTGTGTGTAGGTAAACAATATATTGAAAAAAAATCATATGAGCACATGGACA
>BCLG01005902.1:0-21963 GCA_001602295.1 Zoysia matrella | reverse complement strand
GCACTTTTTGCTAAATGTTCATACCTGTAATACAATGTCAGTAGCAGAGTTATAAAAAGAAAGAATAATGTGCACTTGTTAAAATGGACAAAGTCGCAAATCAATATAGATTCAACAGTAAATTAATACTTCAAAGGGAACAATAGCAGAGAAATCAATAAACTGTATCAATAATGCATAGAATCACGAGATACAAGCCACTTGCCCACTTAAGAATGACTAAACTGAAACACAAAGGAAAAAAAAACAAAGATAAGTAATAGGGTTCTCTCACACGGCTACACTCAAACCAATATGAAGCAGAACACATGAAGAACCAATGCCAACTGTTAACTTATTCGATGCTGAAAATCTTAACTAGAGTGACTAATACAATTTGAAACATTGCCATTGATCCCTTACATGGAACGAACTGAAGAAACATCAACAGGAGGACCTCCTTCAATTGTGTTGATGATTTCAGTAACGACAAAAGTTGCATCACCTTTGTATTGTTGAAGAGCTTGCCTGGAAAGGTTGTAAAACATACACAAAAGTTAGAAAATAGAACATTACAACATGTATCACCTACGCTTATTAAACGGAAGCTCAAGTTAAACATAAAGCTTGACAATAGTCTACTCGAGATCAGCTTCGCAATCCCTCTGCATTGACAGTGTAGCCAGCTTAGTTTAATGACAAAATGATCAAAGAATTATATATCACCATCTTTATAAAAAATATCTAGAGAGCAACTAAATCTGTGTGCGTTTATGGTTATGGAGAGAGTTATGACCATGGAAGGAGACTTTTCAAAAATGACAGACAGGCAGAAACAAATAAATATCACTCACAAAGAAAGAAAATTATTTTGAGGAGCACTCTAGGAACCACAAAAGCAGAAAACATATGAAATGGGCCCCACATATTTGGAACCCCCTCTGTTCTAAAATTGTTATGCTGGTTAGCTCAAGTTTAAACTAATCAGCGACGACAATTTTTGGAATGGAGGGAGTAAATCTTAACATGGCTATACTTGTCAGGAAATGTTTGATAGATGATAAGCCAACACAAAACACAACAGATGTCTATTTCTCTACCAGAAATATATTTTTACAGTTACTCTTTGCATATAACAATTCAAATATTGAATGACCAGAAACAATTACTAGAGTAATTGGTCCTCTCTTTTTTCTGCATGGGAACATAATTTAAACTTTTTCCTATCTTCTTTTGTTTGTTGTAATTTAAAATTTTTCCTCTCTTCTTTTGTTTGCTGCAAGCAAGTGAAAGAGAAGAGCTTTCCCTTACTTGAACTTCACACGGGCTTGAGCATAGTGTTCTGTTCGAACTAGAGCATGGCCCCATGCAACCCACACAGGAAAAGCGTCAATCTGAAATTGATCACAACATTATATTAGCTTCTATCCAATATAAACATAAATCAGAAATAAGTTGTATCATTCGGTACCTTGCACTTTTTACATGTATAGACAGCCATGCTGTACCGTTCATCACTGACCAGTCTGTCACGCAAACTAGTTGAAGATTCTTTATCAGCGATATCATCAAGCGAGGCGATAATACCTGATCCTATAAGGCTTTGAAGAAGCTCTGCACGTGCTAACCACATTTCTGCTTGACCCAGAAGATCGGAAAGCTCATCTAGATACTGGCTCCCTGCACTGGAACTGCTAATGTCTGCAGTACTGCCATCAACATCCCTACTTCTTTCAGAGCCACTAGTCAAATCATTACTCCCCGTGATTTTTTTCAAAAGATTTTTTGCGTAAGATAGTCCCTGAAGAAATGAATTACTGTTATCTGAAGTTGTGATAATTTGAAGTGCCATATAATTAGCCAACTTTCATACCTGTACATAAGTTTCCGTGGCATGATAAGCCCGAGCTATATTGTCCATAGAGGCATCAAGCGGCAGTTGCTGGGAACTTAGCACAACCTTCATCTGAGTCATACACAATTCAAGTGCCCCTTTTGCAGCTACTGACTCATCAGAACACAATGAAAGTAATGCCTATAAATGAGACACACAAAGACTTAGAATAGAAAGGGCATAGCCTACAGCTGCACACTGAAAAAGAAAATATTAGGTTCAGATATGTAGAGAGCTGGGTAGTGGGTCAGGAGGGCCATCGTTAGCTAGCCCACTCAACATGGGCATATGGGCCAAGTTAATTACATGGATGTTGGACAGAGACTACCATTCACATCAACTCATAAAATGCAGCTATTCATAAGAGTGAAAATTTATTAATATAGTTCCAATTGATATTAACATATAATATAAAAAAATGAAAAGAGCGTTCAACTGTTATGTGTAGCAGAGATGCACAAGTCACGATGGATTTCTAGTCATATAAGAAATGACCATGTCCGGGATGAAGATATACAGGAAAGGTAGGTGTGGCAGTGTGGCACTGGCCCCGATTGAAGAAAATCTTGTCCAGCATCTGTTAAGATAGTTGGAAAATATCCAATGTAGGTCTCCAGAGGCACCAATGCATTGAGAGATATTAAGGCACTCATAATATCAAGCTAACCACTAGTAACCTAAACCGACATGGGGTAATTTGTAATTGGAATCGCAAAGGCGAAGACCACACATGTGAAAATGCATTCGAGGTACCCAATCACGATATTTGGTGCCATTGAAGAGCGCCGGACATCGTAACATGGGACCCTGCCTGAAGGAGTCAACAAAGGAGACATAGCGACCACGAGAGTGCAAGATGTGCAGAGGCGAGCAACGACAGGAGCGTGGAGGGAAAGCAGCGCAAGCAGCATTTTTTTTAACCCTTCGGTTGGTGATATGAACAGTCCGAAGTCACCGAACAGAAAGAAGATTTTTTAACCATGGCTTCAACCCAGGAACCATCAGTCAAACTCATGGACGGACCCAAGAGACGAGCCGGGCAGAGGGGTGGTCGTGGGCGAAGACGGCTCGATCCGTGAGCGGCGGCAAGATATGGTGACAGTGACTCGGCGACGGCTCAACAGTGGATGGATCTGGCGGCTCGGTGGTGGCCCAAATTGGCGGCATGGACAGGCAGGTCGACTGCGCGGCCAGGTGGCGTCTGATACCAACTTCTAGCGGCGTGGCCAAACAGCCTCGAACAGCATCCGATCACGAAGGGCAGTGGCAGGGTCCCGATAGCCTGACTAGAAGGCGGCCTACAGATGATCCCCTGATGGAGAAGACGACAGTGAAGAAGCCGACTGTAACGACCGGCCCATCGATGCTGACTTGGTATGTGGGCTCCAAGGCCCAAGCCTAGCAACGTAACTATACAAGGGAGCAGGCAGGATCAAAGGGGGCAGAAAAGATTGAGAAATCCATTTTATCCTCTGGGTCCGTTGTCTTCCTCGCGGAGGTCGTCCAGGCGAGCTCGTCTCCGTCTTGCTCGGCGGCGACGCCTCTGTGATCTGCGCTCACGTCAAGGCAGTAGCTTGCCTTCGGCAACGGGTCATCACAGTTGGTAATCAGAGCTTTATCCTTCCTTGGTTCATGGAGTTCATGGCGATGGCAGTCGAGATTTCGTCGAAGAGAGTGAAGGGGAAGGTGAGCTGGTTCAACTCCACCACGGGGTCCGGCTCCGTCACTTTCGACATGGACAACGAGTACCTCTACTTCCGCGAGTACTCCTTCCAATCCACTAGGCGCGATGGCTACCTCGGCGAGTTCCTCAAGGCTGACGGGCGCGACGACTACCGTGGCTTGTACCTCGGCGATATCCTTGAGTTTGCGGATCGCATGGACGGCTACACACTCCCTGGCGGCTTCCACTCCTATGGAAGAAACTCTGGTGGTGGTGACGCGCGCTATGGTGGGGCGACTTCGGTTGCAGTGGTGCTGGCAGCCATGACGAACATGGAGTCCATGACTTCCACAGATGCTATAGCGATGAGGGTGATGCCTCCCCGATATCACCTAAAGGTACTGCCCTCCCATTGTTCAATGAAATGCTTGTTGAGAATGTGAAGTGGGATGAGGAACTTGTGCACAGCCTTGAGTGGCATGGTGATTTACTAGATCAGTTAGGACACCATGCACAGTCTGAATGTGAGGACATGGAGCCAATTTTTCAGTCCGACATCAATGACAAGCAACCTCATGATAGTGGTGTTCACATTCCTTTAGAGCTTAGTATGGATACTATACATGAAGTGTTTGACGGAATGCCTCGTTCAACTGTGGTATGGGATGATATTCCAACAAATCAGGAGATGTATGATGGATTATTGTTGCAGCTAGCATCAGGTGCAGGAAACTCTGATGTTGAGAATTTGGTTGGAAACACTTATATGGAAGCCTATCCGGTGCCTATACCAAATGGCAAGAACGCTAGTCATGATGGTTCTTACATGTACCTAGAGCATGTTGAGAATAAGACAGAATATGTATTTGCGAAGATCTGTGAGCTTAGTTTGCTGAATGGTGATCCAACAGCCGCTAAATTGCCCAATAATGCTAATGGCAGCTTGCATCGGCAAAAAGAGTTTGCCTATTTGGGTAAAGTGCTATCATCTTCAGAGAGCCTGAAAAACTTCTCTACAAGACAATGGGATCCAGGTATCCATAAATTTACATTGACTGATGATACTGTTATCTTGAGGTTTACTGCTATGGTATTGGTGCCTATGTTGCATGACAAATCAACATTACTTCAATTTCTGAGTGTTCTGCTTACAGATTGTCTCTCCAGCTGATTTGAACATGAGATCAGTTACACAACAATTAGTATCTCTATCAATGCCTGGCTCAGGTTGAGAGCATTTCTTATAGCCACTGGAATGGGCATGATCGATTTCAAGCTCTTTTGTCAAGAACGCCAAACAGAAATTATTTGTGCTATGTTTGAGAATTCAACATCAAGCTTTCATACTTTGATGTCTGTCCAGATTGTCCATTGGTTCGAGGCGTTAGTTGTGGTTATATTACAAATAAAATATATTGCAGATCTGATTACTCTCTTGGCTTGTTTGATGTTGAGCTTCAGTTCTAGCTCTAGTCTTTACATGCAGAGACAAATGCTTAAGGCAGGTACCTTCTGTTTTGCCTAGGAGTGCAAATGCTTTAGTGTTAATTTCTTGCAGCGTCTCTCCAACTGTGTTGCTCAGAGCAAAAGCATTTCTTTTGGGGATTGGATTGCAATTGAGTTGATTATCTTGCTGCTACATTGTGATACTATCAGTTGTGACCCAAACATGAAGATGATGTTTCACACTGAAGATCATGGTGTTGCTTGGGGACAAGCAACGTTTCAGCGGGGCGGTAATGTAACGACCGGCCCATCTATGCTAACTTGGTATGTGGGCTCCAAGGCCCAAGACCAGCAACGTAACTATACAAGGGAGCAGGCAAGATCGAAGTGGGCAGAAAAGATTGAGAAATCCATTTTATTCCCTGGGTCCGTCTTCCTTGCGGAGGTCGTCCAGGCAAGCTCGTCTCCGTCTTGCTCGGCGGCGACGCCTCTGTGATCTCCGTTCACGTCAAGGCAGTAGCTCGCTGTCGGCAACGGGTCGTCACACTGACCGTTAGTGGAAGAAGACGATGCGGCCGACAACACCCGGCAACAATCAAGGAGAAGATTGATGGCAAGTGCGTGGATCGATCTGGGAGAGAGATGGATAAACCCTAACCCTATTTTTGGCTCTGTTATGAATATCACTTGCATTCATAAGAGGGGCTCTAGACCCCTACATATACAGGTACAAGAGGGAGACAAATATGCACAAAATCCTTCAAAGAAAGGGAAAATACAAGACCCTAAAACGTCCTATCACATGTAAGTGGGTTTATAAGATCAAGATTGGCACACCTTGTTGCTCGAGGTTTTCAATAGGAGCTAGCTAGGATAAGATGTTCACGCCAGTTGCTCAAATGACCATTGTTCGCACCTTGCCTATTGTTGCCTATGTTTGACAGTGGTCCATCACTTAGCTAGATGTCGCGAATGTCTTTCTTAACAGTGAGCTGCATGAGGAGGTTTATATGCGACCACTGCGTGAGTATTCAGTTCGTAAGGGCATGGTTTGTCGTCTCCATCGCTCTCTTCATAGCTTGAAGGTATGTCACAGTAGGCGACAATGCACTAACTAGCAACATACTATGTCGACAACGGGATGAAAAAGTTTAAAAGATGAGAACAAGCGCGGGAAAACTTTCTCTAGCGCCAGCGATGTTGTGTGGGCCCAAAGCACATCATTAGCTGGAGGATTAGTATAAACAATACTTAGAGGTGAGGACAAAAGTAGTTTTGAGATTTCATTTTTCTGTTGCTCTGTTTCTTCTCACCTACCCCTATCTCTCTCTATTGGATGAACTCTATTCTTCCTTGTACCCGAATCATTCGAAGTGGCAATACTTCTCGATCGAGAGACCATTTGTGCGTGTGTTTTGATTTCTTCGTTGAATTGTTGCGCTTCTTATCGATGTGCATTACAAGGTAGTTCCTCGTGCTTGGTTTCAACACTGCATCTGTGATCTCCTGGCTTTTTTGCCAACAATCAAGCTCTTTGTGCACACTTCGTCTCATGCTCATGGCTTTGGTGACAACGCTTTGCAGTTTCTCATTCAAGTGCAGAGGGAGTTGCAGGTCATAGCTCTGGCGATAGCAGAGGTTACTTGGTTGCGGTGGCTGCTTGAGGACTTTGGTGTTTTAGTTTCAGTGGTTACTCTTTTAATTGACAATACATGTGCCCTCAATATTTCCCGCGACCCAGTGAAGTATAAGCCCGCTAAGCATATTGGTGTTGATGTTTCTTATAGATGGGCACAAGTCCAGCATGGGATTGTTGTTCCCTGGTATGTGCCTTCAGCGTTGTTGATCCACAATGAGTTTGAGGGGCTGTTAAGGGATATATTGTACTTTTGCATCTTCTCTTTGCTTGAGAGGTTTTGTGTATAATTGCCTCCTCCTGTACCTATATATAAATGGGCCTAGAGCCCCCTAAATGAATACAAGGGCTATTCATAACAGCCGGACCCTTCCCTAGACCGTGGGCGTGACGTGTACTGGGCTGCCCATTTAGTGATCTACTTCACCATGATATAATTATATAACTTCTAATGACAACAAACATCACACAATACAATGCTTGCCTCAAAGAAGACTAAAGAAACAATAAAGATGACATATGACAACAATATAGCTATAACAAGTTAAGACTGAACAAAAAAAGGAGAGAAATATTTTTTATAACCATATCAAATGCAACTGACACGAAAGCAGCCTATAAACAAATTAGGTCCTATGAACCATGAAAATTCAGACTGATGTAATAAGTTCATCAAAATATAAACATGGGTAGCATTCTCAGAACATAAAACCTTAGCAGGACGGCACAGAGGACACACCTTGAATAGTGTGATATCAGGAGAGGTTTCATATCTGTGACATGCGCGGGTTGTGTCATCCCTAATAGGGTCTCCAGTCAGCATCCACTCCTCAGGAGCTGAGACAAAAGGAAGCCTCTCTTGCCCCTCAGAAGGATAAACTGGTGACCTTTCCTCCTGCACACCAGGCATAGCTTCCCAAGAAGACCTATCACCTCCTGAGCTTGAACTCTTTCTTTTTCGAAGAACATCTTTAGGAGGCGTTTGTACCCATGAGAATGCTTTGCGAGCTTCTCTTTGAAAGTTACCCAAACTCTGTACGAAATTTGATTTAGCTGGTGTTGCTGGCTTTTTTGATTTTACCCTTGATGAAGATATGGTCAGTCGAGGTTCCCTAGGAGTAGAGCTAACATTGACAGAGATAGCTTTCTTAGCATAAGAAATAATTAACCTATCATCCCTCATAGATGGAACTTCTTTCAAAATCTGAAGCAAAAAGTTTCCATTAGCATGGTACAATAGCATGAGAGCCTGGACAAATACTAGTAACCAAACGATAAATCACATAAATAAGAATATTTTCAGCAAGATTTTTTCCCTAAAAAACAAGGATAAGAAGAAAAAAAAAATCAGTTCAGATGGAGTACCAAGGAAGCAGACTGTAGTTGCTTCATCATCAGTAGTACTTCTAGGATCAATTGAGGATGTTCGTGCAAAGAAGAACAGCGCTGTTGTGATGGCAATGGTAACAAGGAAAGGACACGAAGACCTACGGCCCATGAATTAAGTTGTGAAACCTCAGAGTCCGACAGATTTCCAACAGTACGTTTGATGAAAAAGTGTACCTGAAATACCATTGACCATGATCATCATAATTTGTAAAATTTAAATATATCTAATTCAAGCGGTCAGATCTGATAACATACCAGAAGCTGTTTTGAGCGGAGGTCAGGTAGAAGCTTCATAGCACCAATGGCTACAGGAAGAGCGTCGTTGGAGTCTCTTAAAGATGACAGAAATCTAGAAGCTGCGGCTGGACCTCCACCATTAAGTGGATCGGTAGTAAGCAATTTGACAAGCTGGCGGCCTTGCAATTCCCTTCGTAAATCAATTGATAAAGAGGCACTTTCAGCGACTTCTAAAGCAGCGGAAACAGCTCCTTTGGCAGCAAGCCTAAGTGCCAATCCTTCTGGGTCGTCTTCACAATCGGCTTCAACCTTAAGAATTTAAATATTTGTCTAGTTAAAATACACCAATATTCTGATAATAAGTGGCTCTTTATACTTTGAAGAAACAAAGATGCAGCCTATACTGTGGTAAAAATTGAAAGACATTGCAGAGAAGACTGGCTTGTTGATACTAACATACTTGTTTACCTCTTGCCACCTGGTGTAGTGGTCGTCTGCACTCAAAATATGACCATACCGCTGTAAAGATTGCTTCATGTGCAACACCTACAAAGATGGACGAAATCAAAATACCAGATAAATCGTAAGTTTGAGAAGTAGAATAGCTGCCGCATATCATGAAAAAGTATCTTACAGGTGTGAAAATTCAAACGCTTATGAGAAACATATTGTAGCAAGAGAAGCATGTTCTTGTAGCAGCTTAGATGAGAAAATGTTTTAGCTGACATTATCATGGTTAGAATGCAATTCAAGCTACCTTATTCCACAACGGATCATTTCCAGATAAGTGGCAAATGCACATGGTTAAGACGTTATTTGCAGCATCAAGGTCCCAACTGCACAGGTACCTGCAAATGGTCATATGCACTAAGTAACTTGGCATACAAATATCAATGCAAAAAATGCTGTGATATTTCAGTGAAACCAAATGGAAACAAATTGGCTAATAAACTAAGTGAAAAAAATAACTGCATTGGCTATGCTAATGCAAGTCCTGGTGCAATAACAAAAGGTTGGGACTAAAATGCAATGCCATACTTCAGAGCAAGTTGAGATGCAAGTTTTTTATCTCTAAGCCTCAGGCAGTGCTGCCAAGTATCACTCCCAACATTATGAGATCCATATGCGTGAGTTTGTCCTGAGACTAGACATTTTTCTTCATTTTGTTCAATGAGTAGTTGAAGCAATTTATCAGATGCTCCATTGCGCAAACACCGATCAGATACAGCAAGAGCATCTTTTAGTTTTCCTTCATTGATTAACCTGCAAAGATGCATTAAATCCAATCATCAGTTGATGTAAGCTAGATGAAGTGCAGCTTAAACTAGTTTATATTCCCTCCATCCCGATTTACTTGTTGTTTTAGGTCTGGACACGGGAAATAAGAAGGGTGAAAAAGTTGTATTGAAAAGCGAGAATGACAAGTAAATTGGTAAAACTTGAAGACTCTAGGATGACACATAATATGGGATGGAGAACTTAATATTTCGGACATTGTCCTTCAAATGCAAGGTAGACAAATGTGTGAGCAGCTAGAAAAAGACTAAAGTTACTAAGATCACTCTGCTTGGGAATTTGAGTAATCATGACTAAAATTTCTATCAAGCAAAGCTTGTTTAAACAGCATTTGTATTAGCCAGTTATAACAAAATAAGATTCATCTTTGGTGACAGACATCCATTACAGTAACACAAAGATCACACCCATCTGTGGGCCTTTTCAGAGGAGTCAGTTTTTAACAAAATAAGGGTTATCTAAGACGACAGACATCTATTCCAGCAACACAAAGATGGTTTCAAGTAAAGGCAGTATGGGGAGCAAAAATTGTTAACAGATGTCACCACATTCTGTTACCTCTCAACAGCTTTCTCATATGGTCCTTCATTCTCCCAGTCAAATGAAATAAAAGTTGTTGGCTCAAGTCTAGAATCTTCATGTTTAGGGGATTCTAGTGAACTTGAAGTAGTTTTCCCACTAATGACACTATCTTCAAGCTCTGATTCAGCATCGCTGTCAGGTTCACGAGCCCGTTTCATAGAAAATTTTCCCTTGGATTGATGCAATAAGACTTCATTTGTAGTTTTTGCTGTCACAGAAGACTCAGAAACACGATGAAGATTGGACTGCATCTGTATCCACCTATTTAAAGTTGGGTATCTGCAAAGTGCAAACAACTAAGATATTTAAAAATAAACTGAACTGACTAACACTTGATAGTTTAAAATGGCTAACCCTTACCTCTCTGATTGCTCAAGAGCAAATTCATAGAATGACCTCTCAATTTCGTTCTCACCTGATAATATGCTACTTCCAAATACACAGGCCAAAACAGCTCTGACAGATGATAGCTGGGCTAAATGTTTCACTAAATTCAATTGAAGAGGATAAAGAGGTTCTTGACAAGAAGATAATGACAAATCATGTGCACCCCATCCTTGAGGAGGAAGGGACTTTGGAATGGTGCATGATTTGTTTTCCGAATCAACATCTGAAAGCATAGGTAAAACAGGAACGCAAGCCCATCCTTGTCCTGTTCGTGGAGAAAAAACAGGTGGCACACATGCTCTTATAATCTCATGCACAAAATCAACACCCATTGTGTCAGCTACCTTTGCAGCTGCATCAGTGCTTCCACGCTCAAAAACAAGACGAGTTAATAACTGCATGCAAAAGAAAAAGAAAGAAACATTGTATCTGAGGCACACTGAGATTACAATAACAGAAATCAAGAAAACATTGACATAAAGAGTTGTATGAAATGGCATGACAAATTCGCTTATTAAAAAAATTTAATAAGTTCACCACAGACATAAAACACAATGCACTTAGTTTATTCACAACAGATCTCATTTATGTGTGCTGGATCAAATTTAAAACAACATTGAACAAATAACTAAACAAACATAGATACTCTTCTCACAAATGTGCCTGAGCACATTTTTAGTACTTACGTATTTCATGCTGATGCATAAAAGTTCAGGTCAAACACGAAACAATAGCATTAAGTAAAGCTGGAATCTGCCGGTTTGACTAGAAAGCTTTCTAAATATCTAGGCTCATGAGGGCACCTACAACTAGTGCCCTTCTATAATTCAATATTCTAAAACATAGTTATTGACTCAAGATATACTCCCATAGTTTATTTATGTAAGGATTTCTAGAATCTCAATGGAAAAATAGTCAACATGGGAAAAGTCAGATATACCCCCCATTTTACCTTAACTCATCAACTCCTCACCCACCAAAAATTGAATGCTTCAAATGTTTACATTGTGGGGAGGGAGTAATTAGTATGAAAATATAGAAACATATTCATTGTTTGGTACATATATCTACACATACCATCACCATGATACATCATGTTTTTTTTTCTATGAAAAGTTTCTTAATATATATCTTCGATGAAAATAAAACGTGAGTGCCCCATTCTAGTACAACCATGGGTGTGTGCATATATAGGCTAATAACTGAATCAGATAGACATAACAGGTACAGCGAGTTTACAAAACTACAGTTTTATTAGCTAATTGTAAGTAATAATAACATAGTGCACGGTGCGCACTCTATATTGTTCATTGATAAAACCACTAAATACATTTTACATATAAGAATTTGTTACAACTAGCCATTCCAACATCTGAATACAAGGAAAAACTTTAAAAGGAAAAGGGTGCATAATCGAGTTAACAAGGGAATTGGATAGGTAAAGAAGCTTACATCTTTTGGCCATTCGTAGACCAGTGAGAAGTAGTTGAAATCATGAGTCGTGTCAGTCCCATCAACTATGTCCCCAATGGTTGCAATATATATTATGAAGTTTGATAAATAGGTTGATGGCTTGGTAGATACGGGGCTGAGATACCTGTTTGCAGAATCTCTGTTTTTTGAGCTGTTTTCCAAACCATTTAAAGCTGCAAGGTCACTCCTAGATGCTTGTTTCAGAATTCGAAACCCATAGCCAAGGACTACACCTTTTTCAGAGCTCAAAGCATCTTTCTTTTCTAATTTCACGCCATCTTTCACGTAAACACTATCAGTGTCCTCGTCAACAATAGCTCTAGCAACATTATGAAGCTTACCTGAAATAGCCCTAGTTAGACATGCTGCCAGAATATTAAAATAAAGTGATATGACATTTAGCCGAATAGACAATACCACTCAAGAATTGCCGCTTTCCTTTGAAAGCATCATCAATCATCTGGTGTAGAAGCCCAAGAGGACGTTGCTTTTGACCAACTCTACTAGATTCACTTGACAAAGTGATACCCATCTCAGTAAAAAACAACTGAAGGTGTGGATGAGCCTCCTAAGGACACCAAATAATATGTCATCATCAGTAGTTAAAAGGGTGCATGCTTGTCACGCTTTATCAAAAAAAAAAAAGAAAGAAATGGTGACAATCTTGGTATGTGTCTTTACTTTTGTGAAATCACGTAAGTAAACATGTAACTAACTGAAAGAGGTTCAGAGTGCTAGAATGGCAAGCCAATGTAGCGCTAAGTATAACACAGAAAACTTAGGGAGTAAGTCCCATACACCACACGAAGTACAGTTACAAACAAAAATAAAGCTTACCAGATCCACAACGTCATGCAGATGTTGAAGGATGCGCTTTATCACTGATATGATAGCAACTTCCTGTATCTGATCCCAATAACCTGAACCAATTTTAGGGGTGCTTCCCGGAAATATTTCAGATAACAAACTTGTAGCCTGTACCGAAGAAATCGTGTTACCTTATTAGAACCAATATAAGATATCTTAAACATTGTCCTGTTAGCAGGAATTCTGATATCAAATTTAAAAAGATACAGGAGTAGCATGGACACTGTGTCCCAAGATCAAGGATTTTTTGACTCAACTTGAAATTAAGAAGCAGCATTTGTTGACTTCCAAACTTCCAGAAATGGTTTACACATGTTTGGAATTATCTTAGCACACATAACGTTGCTTCATACACATGGACTAAAGTAAGTGCACCTAAAGGAAAACATGGATAACATGAACTCATAAGGCACTAACAAGTTCCAAGTAGATAATCAACTTCAGTGAAGGATTGCTAAAGATAATTGTGTTGGGCATAGCATCCTAGCAAGCATATGACATTATTTACAATCTAGAATTCTGCTTTCATAAGTTATGACTCACAAATCAGATGACAAATGATGTAAAGAACTACATAAAATCTTGCAGATGATAAATACCATGAGATATCAAATGCAGAAGCCAAAAAAGGGGGTGTTTTGTCACATTTAAAAAGAATGACATATGTCTTTTTATTATTATTTTATACAGAAACAGTAGGCGAGGCTCCCGCTGCAGTTTACTAAAAAAGAAGAAACCGTGCAGGACATTAAAAGAAATCAATGGGAATAATATGCTACTCCACAACAGGGCAATAGCTGGCCCCCCAAACCTTTGAAGATGCATATGTAAAGCCAGGCTAGAATACTGTTTCTATGTTTCACTTTTACTCTGTGGAGCAGAAGCTATACTTCCTCCACAAAGACTTCCCTCCAGTTTTGAACTGTTGGGCCATAACCTTCGAAGATTAAACCATTTCTTTGAACAGTTTTGAACTGTTGCAATACAACTCTGATTAGCACGCTAAGGAATGGAAAAAAAACACAAGATCTAATAGTCTATCAATCCTTCAGATACTCAATCTTCCAATAAATTGAGCATTAATGATGAAAGTGCATGACCCAAGAGCATCTCTGTTTTCTTTTTAAAGGGGCAAGAGCATCTGTGTTAGTTTTACATGCCAATTACTAGTGTTGATCAAACTGGGAGCGGTAAATTTAAGATAATAAAATAGCCCTTTACATGAAACCATGAAAAATTAATAGAGCGATGTGGAATTTATTTTGATATGAGACACTACGCATCAGTATGGCCTTCCAGTTATGTACTATAGAATTCTGGTGACAGAGAAAAAAGAACTCTTGAAACATCAGATTCAAAGCAAAAAATGGCATTACCATAAACCTATCTTTTCACATAACAAGTATATAATGGTCGAGCAAGGAAAGAACAAGAAAAAGATTAAAAAGATACTGTTAATATAGTGCTGTTTCTAATACTACGTATGATAATATGAAGAAACTGAAATGCACACTCTTAATGCTTACTTCATCAAGAAGAAATCGGCACATATCTCCTGACTTGGCAGAAGTTGCAGCAACATCAATACAAAGAAGAATCTGAAAAATCAGAAATTTTGAGTTAAGAAGGGCAAATGGATATCATTGACAATATTAAATGCACATAAAAATGAGAAATTTTGATTCAAGAATCAAAAATGGATATCATCGAAAACATTCAATGGACAATTAAAAAACTTACCGTAGTTAAAGAACCAAGCTGATCACGGAATGACAGAATATCCAATTCCTGTGTAGTATTTGTGTTGTCTGTGGCACGATTTACAGCATCTTCAACCTAAAATAAAAGACAAAAAAATGCTAATCTTCAGCCTTCAGGTAGCACGACAATGTAATAGCAGAAAAAAAAACTAAGTCTAATACCAATTCATGTTCACAACAAAAAGCTTAATACCAATTCACAATATTTTCTACTCCCTCTGTCCTCAGTGTCATTTTAGGATTCAAAATTTGTCCACAGTGTCATTCTAACTTTACAACAACAACAATAACAAAGCCTTTAGTCCCAAGCAAGTTAGGGTAGGCTAGAGATGAAACCCCGAGAGACGACTAAAAAGGAGCAACAACCAGCAATCAAAGTTTAGGCACGTGAATTGCTAGCCTCCACGAACTCCTATCCAAAGCTAACTCTTTGACGATATCCCAATCCTTCGGATCTCTTTTCACAGACTCTTCCCAAGTCAAGTTTGGTCTACCTTTGCCTCTCTTGACACCGTTTGGCTGACTTACCATCCCGCTACGAACCGATGCCTCCTGTGGCCTTCGTTGAATATGTCCAAACCAGCTCAAACGATGCTGCACAAGTTTCTCCTCAACTGGTGCCACTCTTAATCTCTCTCGTATGACATCGTTCCGGACACGATCTCTCCTCGTGTGGCCACACATCCATCTCAACATACGCATTTCGGCTACGTGTAGCTGTTGGACATGTCGCCTTTTCGTAGACCAACACTCTATTCCATATAGCATGGCAGGACGAATTACAGTCCTATAGAATTTACCCTTGAGTTTTTGAGGCACCCTACAATCATATAGGACTCCAGAAACTTGACGCCACTTCAACCATCCTGCTTTAATTTTATGACTTACATCCTCATAAATATTCTCATCTTTTTGCAACATTTAACCCAAATAACGGAAAGTGTCCTTCTTGAGTACCACCTGGCGATCAAGTCTAACATCTCTCTCCTCGACTGTGGTAGCACTGAAATCACACCTCATATACTCTGTTTTAGACCTACTAAGTCTAAAACCCTTTGACTCCAAAGCATGTCTTCATGATTCTAACTTCTGATTCGCTCTTTTTCTGCTCTCATCCACTAGCACCACGTCATCCGCAAAGAGCATACACCAAGGAATGTCCCCATGTAAGTCCCGTGTGATCTCATCCATCACCAAAGTAAAAAGATAAGGGTTCAGAGCCGACCCTTGGTGCAGTTCTATATTAATTGAAAACTCATCGGTGTCTCCATCACTTATTCGGACACTTGTCACCACATCTTTATACATATCTTTAATGACGTTAATGTACTTTGTTGAGACTTTGTGCCTTTCCAATGCCCACCATATAACGTTCCTAGGCACTTTATCATAAGCCTTCTCTAGGTCAATGAAGACCATATGCAGATCTTTCTTCTGTTCTTTATATCTCTTCATCAGTTGCTTTATTAAAAAAATTGCCTCCATAGTGGATCTCCCGTGCATGAAACCAAATTGATTTTGGGTGACTCTCGTTGATCCCCGCAGACGGCGCCCAATAAACCTCTCCCATAGCTTCATTGTGTGGCTCATAAACTTGATGCCTCGATAGTTAGTACAACTTTGCACATCTCCCTTGTTCTTAAAGATCGGTACTAAAGTACTTCGTCTCCACTCATTTTATATTGCTCTATGATGACTGCGCTCCTATCAAAGTGTACCCGCTTAAAGCATTCTTTCTTCTCTTTGATAGCCTTCTAGACATTCTCGTTCCACCGCCATGTGTCTTTGAGTTCACGTCTAGCTCCTCTAGTCACACCAAGCTCCTCTGAGGCTATTTTTCTAATGCAAACGGCCATTTTCAACCACATAATATTTGCATCATCTTCTACCTGTCAAGGAGCCTTCTTGATAATTCTTTCCTTGAAAGTATGTGCTGTATCTTCTTTAAGCTTCCACCACTTTGTTCTTTTCACTTTGATTTGCTTCCTCCGTAGAGAGCGCAACTGAAAGCGAAAGGCCGCAACCATAAGCCTATGCTGAGGTACCACACATTCTCCTGGTATCACCTTACAGTCTAAGCAAGCATGTCTATCTTCCTTTCTTGCTAAGATAAAATCAATCTAGCTACAGTGAGGATCACTCCGAAAGGTTACTAAATAAGAGGCTCTCTTTCTAAAACAGGAGTTCGCAACAAACAAATCCCTATGCCCCCCCCCCCCCTCTTTACTTTTCTCGATTCCAATCCACTCTCTACTTTTCCCCATTCCTTAATCCCTATGCCCCAACCCCCAAAACGGCACTCTTTCGAGGATGGATGGAGTATAAATTTATTCTTTCAATCAAGCAAGAAAGATGGAGTGAGGCAGAGGTGTTGCATAGAACCCTTCCCTCTGTCCAAGTCACAAAAATGGGTGATGAATGGAAATATCATAAAATATGATTTACCACTACAAAATAAGAATCGGCTTATTTTACTCAGAGCACAGACCTCCAGTAAAAGAAATGAGGCATCCTCAAATAAGCATGGCCGAACATGAAAAACAGAACTTGGTGACTTGCCTCAAAAGACACCACCATGATAGTGCAGTTGTAGGGTAATAGAACTTTGCGGTGAAGTGTGCATCATGGATATCATTCCATAATGTCACCTTTCTGTGGCTGGAGATATGGCAATCCAAATTCTTTTTTTGGCAGTTATTATCAGGACAAATTTTCACCTTCCAGAGAAATTTTTTTTTTTTGGTTCTAAATGAGCAAACAATTAAAAATAGTACAAGTAAGCATACCAATGCTCTTTTGTATGCACCAGCTACCCATTCCACTAATTCAAGAGAAGCTTTATCCTCAGCAGGTAAAGAGAACCGTTGTACAGCTTCTTCACCTATATCATAATTTGCCCGTTGCATACATCTGTCAAGATTTAAATGTTGATTGATGAACAAAATGAATCATCAATAGGAAGTGCGTGTGGACCGGGTAGCTCAGAAACAAGACAGAAGCAAAGAACCAAACATTGAAAATCTCTCAAAAGTAGCATTTCAAGATATTAAACCAAGACATGAGTTAGAGTCAAGTAAAGGTGTCAGTAATTCAGCATTTGAAGAAGACAGAGAGAAAACAAGAGATAACATCACAAAATTTGGTGAATTTTTCATATTTGGTATTTTTTAAAAAATAGAATTATGCTTTTCAAAATATGCAATCAACTTTGCTTTTCTTCCTGCATTGAAATGGTTGTTACATCTCAGTAGCCCTAACCCATGGTTGCAGGCTACTCCCATGATTTGAGCCCTAGCCAAGATGAGCAAATACACCAAGTTGGTAATGATTGCAGAGCAGCTCTATATGTAATATTTTAGATTATAATAGTGCAACATTTAGTGCCATGCCAACAATCACCATAAACTCTGAAGAAATGGCATACTTATAACATGGTTTTATATAACCTTAAGCCTATATGAGATCAACAAGCATGGTACCAAGAAGGATGCACGACAAAGCTATCAGTAAAGAGAAAAAAAATCCATGGCTGGACCACGGAGAATAACTGGTAAATGATATATGGTATCTGACTATATATACAAGGTGATCTACATATAAAGTTCGATGCGATAACTGATAACTGATCATAATCTGTGGGATAATATGTTAAAATATCTTACCAAATGAAAAAAAAGAACTAGAATTAAACTGGAAATGCACAAAAAGATCACATCAAAGTCTGATATTAAGAACATATAATTAAGCAAATACAAGAGAAAACAGCACAAAAACAAAGCACAATACAGGAAAGCTCACATGTTAAGTAATTTCGAAGGAGCAGCACACAAAAGAACTAATGCCTCCTTCCAACTCCATTGCCTTTCAGCCAAAGGTGGGAGACGTTGTATAACTGACAGACGCCAATACAAGTCTTCAATGGAACTCTGGGCGTGTTTGAGCCTCCATTGTACTGCTTGTCTACCAGCAGTAGACAAGCCGGTACTTGACAGATGATCCATATCAGTGGCTTCTAAAGGGAGATTATGAGTAAGTATGTCAAGTAGAAGCCCAACAAAAGATATCACCATGTTCTTTCCTTCTGATTCATTATTACTATCATGGCATTCATGAGTACTGGAGCACTCAGAGGGAACCGCTTCTGATAATTTGATGCATTCGTTCATATGTAACAATGATAATACAATGCTGACCATGAAAATCTGCAATGGAGAAATAATATTAGTATGCTACTTGTTACATTAATCAAATCTGACATCTATTGGAAATGAAGTTATTGCCTTTAAAATTGCAGAGAATTTAAAATTTCAAGACTTGCTGTTTAAGGAATAAAATTGTGCATTTGCAAAAATAAAATTGCACCTAAATAAGAACATATTACAGAAGTGCCAACCTTTCGTGGAGAACTTTTGATAGCCTCCATAAAATTTTGCATCTCCCTCAAGTAAGACACTGCTTTGTGATAATGGCACTCAGTCTCATCGCTAGCACTCTTTTCCATTTCTCCCAGAGCAAGTGCAACTGACTGAAGAGCATACCGCATGTGCATAAGTTCAATGTCATGAATCCTGTAACAAATACAAGGGGGGTTACATGAATCAAACTCGTCATGTGAAACAAAAAAAAAATGTTAGACCACCAAGTCATCCCCCACATGCACAAAAAAGGTTATTTCTGAATAATATTGATAAGAAAGCAGAGAACCCCCTTAGTTACAAGGGGTATTGAAGAGTGAAGACAACTCAATAATTATACAGGTTAGTAACTGATTATGGACAGATCTTTATGCAGCAGGAAGCACTAAGCATCGCTGTGAAATTAAGTTATTAATGCTATAAGAAAATAATACAGCAGTTGATAAAGTGTCGCAAAGAGATGCTTATGAACCTCTTCCACGCTGAAGTTCTTGAAGGAAGTGGCTGCATACCAATAAGCTCAATTGCATCTTGAAACTTTATTCCTGGAACAACGTCAAATAGCACCTGTATGAAAGATAAGAAAAATTAACAGTGGCAGACATGGATCCATCAACTAGAGAAGGAAAGGTTACTTCTGTGACCAAGATGTAATATGAAGTTATATAACACTAGTGACTAGTAAAGTAGTGATTGGTAACTTATGTAAAAGTTTCATAAACATATGTGACACAGAAAAACTCACTCTCATGGGAGTCTGAACAGCTAACCGCTCAAGGATCAAGTTCTCAACAAAAGGGTCTGGTATTTCTGCATTATTAACATATGAATCTTGCTCCTTTTGGGAAAACAATAACGAATTCCTCAAATTCCATGCGTGGCCAGAATTCACACTGGAAACAAAACACGCAAGATCCAGATGAAAGCATAAAAGATCGCACAAGTACTCCTCGCAGGATGTCTGCCAATAGAAACTGTCAAAAGCCTCATACATTTGCAGAATACTACCACACTTGAGTGTGTTTGTGTGGGTCGTAAGGGCTCAAGACCCTTCATTCTTCTTAATACAAAGCTACGCAGCTCTTCAAAGTATTCGATAAAGAAAAAAGTACCTCATCTGTCTGACTACGATAATTTGAATACTCCTGTAGTCGCAGGGCTTGAGATTTGCTTGTCCAGAACAGATACATTAATTTTCGCCGAAGTGCCGTTTTACCCTTCAGAATATCCCATCCCAAGACAGCAACTAATGGCTGGAGAAGGGGGAACAATGAAACCACCTGCAGGACGCCACATGCAATAAGATACTGATAAGACAACAAAACAGTGAATATGCTATAAAGTGTTCATAGTGGACTAGATAAAATATGGGGTTATCTGGTTGAAAATTGGCATACATTAACAGCCTCTTGCAGCTGCTCTCTCCTAACTAATGATAGAGCAGTTTCCATTACTACTTCAAGGACATGCTTTCCAGATATTCGAGAATAATGATATAGGTCTTTCTTGCAAGATACTATAGCTGCATCCAACAAGATACTGTCATCGGAGCCAGCATCCCGCTCAACTGACAATGTTTCCAGAAACTTTTTAAATGGAAGAGGCGCCCTATCAGCATCAGAAACACCATAATCTTCAATTTCTTCGGAAAGAACATCATCCAGGATGAGCTTGAAAATGTACAAAAGAAGACAAATTAGCATAATCCAACAGTGAATGATGAATATTGTTAACATATTAGATACAGTCATGCTGTGGTCCAAGGAGACCTGGGACCTCAGGGCAGGAAAAACTTATCTATGGATCATTTCCATACTATAATGTACATTGTGCAAAGAGACATTACAAGGAATAAAAAACCACAGAGGATCAGGATCAGGGATTCATATATGCTTAAGGCCCAAGGATTCTGGTGTGTCAAATTTCCCAAAGAGAAAAAGAATATGATGGTATATGTGTTATGTTGTCAACCAGGACAAAAGAAAGCTAAGCGAAATTGAAGCAACAGAGAGAAGCCATAGTAAAGCGCTTCAATATACGAAGAATGCCAGAAGGAGATGATGTAGAGAATTTTGCAATTACCTGGATCAGTTGAACAAGTTGAGGACCACTAGACTGAAGAGCTGCTCCAAACATTTGAAATATTCTATCACGCGATTCCAACCATGTTCCACCATAATTGGATGTTTTTACCCAACCCTTACTGACAAGCTCTGACAAGACAACCCTGCAAGATGGATATTAAAAAAAAAATCATATGTAGCACCAGACATAAGTCAATGTACATAATATAGTGGTCCTGGATAATCACTTGTTTATGCGTTAATCTGTAACCAATCAAACATGTCTGGTCTGAAATCAAAAACATGAATTTGACAATGCTGCCTCAAAATCTGTGATTAGCTGGAGGACTTTGTTCTGCATAGCAACTATATCATACCAGTTTACTGCTGCAAAATCATGGTAGTTCACTTTTGTATGTTTCTATTCCCAGTGCGCAGTGAAATATTATAAACTTATGACTTAACAAGCAAACGTACGAATTCTAATATCAATATGCAATACAAACATAGCAATCGGAGATCAGGCTGGGGTTGAGTAGGACACAGCCCCCCCCCCCCCCCCTCCTCCTCCCCCAAAAGATATTACCACAGTCCATTGAAGTTGCTGTATGATTATATATAGCATCGAAATAATTCTCTGATAACATGGTGTCAGGCAGACAAAATATTTTTTGATACTGACAACAATGGCAACAGAGTCATTATTATTATTATCAGAAACAATAAGTCTGCTCTTTCATGCAAAATGTCCAGATGAGCACCAAGTGAATAGCATTGCCCACTAAATGTATGATACGTACACAAACACTAACCAGTGCACTGTTCTTATTGAATGTTATATCGAACAGCCCTAGTAAACAAACCTTACATTTCTAC
>BCLG01005901.1:0-21975 GCA_001602295.1 Zoysia matrella | reverse complement strand
TAAATATATTGCTTGAGAAAGAGAGATGGATAATCTATTTGGACAATGCCGTATGTGTGAAAGGATAAAGCTTTTGAATGTTGCTAGTGCATTAGTTGATGAGAGATTTCCTTATTTACCATCCTAAAGTTAAGTCTTCCCTTCTAAGCCATTGAAAATTTCATCTTTCCCTATCTGCCACCGGTTTCTAATTTGTTACACTATCTACCACTACCTTCAAATTTGGTGTCAAGTTAAGGTAGATATGACAGATTTACCCTTGCTAGCAGGTTTTTGATGGTTTTCTTTCATGCCACTCTTAAGTCGTTATTGTTTATTTCTTTTCATGCCATCGTAATTACAAATGCGGCATGAGCATAGTGGTGAGTGAATAATATGAATATATATTATTTTATAATAGCCGAATGTATGAAAAAAATATTGAGACAGATATGAGGCCAACAAGTAAGTGCATATATTTTTACATTCCAGACCCAATGAGTCATAGATAAGTACATAATCCGTGTTTTGCCAATAACACAAAAATAAGAACTACCACTACTATCATGTGCACGGCTGACGTGAATTGTTGTTCTATCTAGCTCAAGTAAAAGCAGTATCAACTATACTTAGCTCCCTACCCCTTCTTGGAGCCAACTGGCCAACTGCTGATCTTGGAGCCGATTGGCTTAGTCCAGATAGAGTTTAGATGGGAAGGAGAGAGAAAGAAAGCCCTTGGTGATCGAGTAACCCTACTGAGGACGAAAAAGGACCTGGTTTTTTTTTTTATTTACAAAGGTCTAGTGATGGTCTTGCTTTACAGGATAAGCAGGGGTAGTATTGTCTTTATTAAAAAACTAGGACTGTTGATGACAGAACTGACGGCAATGGCGTATAAGGCAACAAATTAGAAATCGATGGCAGATAGGGAACGATAAAATTTTCAATGGCTTAAAAGGGATTACTCAAATTTAAAATAAGGAATTCTCTCTTAGTTGATAGTGCTTTAACTTGGTGGCAATTGTAACGATCGAGATTTTCCTTACCTTTCGATAAGTCCCAATCTTCTGTGACCTTGCCAATCCCAAGAGTTTGGCAAGCACGACATCACAAATGATCAATCAAAAAACTATAACAGAAATATTAAACAAGAAACGAGAATAAAAAATAGCAAGTCAAAGCAATTTATTAGAATAAAATTCTCCAAAGGGTCCATCGGCACGCAGGTCAAAAACATCTCAGAGCAGATAGATCATTATCGACAATCCAACAAGAGCAGCAACGAAAGCATCAACATGGTAGCAGTAGCGAAACTCCACTACACAGGCTAGCTTGAGCGCAGGAGCGGACATCACGGACCGTCAGAGACGTAGTCGAAATCGAAGCTGAGAGTATCCTCTGAAAATAACAAATTAGAAAGCCGTGAGTACAAATACTCAGCAAATCACGTACTACCTATCAACAATGTATGCATGCAAATGGTTTCAAGGATAAAGGCATGGCTCAAGTGCTAAATGCAAGTTTAAAATATTTTATTTTATTTTAAAGATGCAAGAAAGCTTTATTTTAAAACTTTCAAATTTTTATTATGTTGCCCCGCAGAGATCTCCGTTATCCCGAACGGGGGTTCATTTTAAATGCCGATGTAATCTCTACACTCGGTCACAGCTCTAAGGCCGGAGTCCAAAACATTTTGAAATAAGAGAGGAGGAAGAAAAACAAAACTACTCAACGAAAAGCACAACTCAGGGGGTGTCCTTCCAAAAGGACGTGACAATGCACATCGACTAAAACTCTGCAGAGGTTATACACCTGGACCCACGAGAAGCGTCATCAGGAACTACTGTCGTAGTCCCGACGAACACACAAGACTCGTACACAGGCTTTAACTGACGTCATCCGTCCTCCAAGATGGGATCCCAAAAGCCTACGCAATCGGGTCCTAAAGCTGTGAAGAGCCTATCACTGATCAGGTGAGGTATCTCTATCTCATGTCAGGAGTCATAGCTCTACACCACACTAACATAACACCGCCAACCCACGGGTAAACAACCAGTTTCGGCAAGCTTCAAGATCAAGCCAACTGCCCATACAGGGTAACGTGGTATGCATGGTTATCAACTGAGCGTACAAAGCTCGAAGGACTCGGTCCTTAATTACCGGGGCAGGCACTCTCTCCAACTTCAACGCCAACAACAAGTCTTATAAAAAGATCCTAGTCCAGATCTTTCTGTTGTACCCGCTACAGGTACGTCCACAGGGACTTCCCAAAAGTCCCTCAGCTCCTCATACTCCAACCTGCCCGCGCTAAATAGTTTTGTATAGTTATTTGCAAAACTCACACATTTGAAGCACAGTTCAAAATCATTTAACACAAATTCCATTTTTATAGTGATAGGTGTGAGATAAAAATAAATGCGACTAAGCATGGCTAAGCATAAAAATAAAATAAATGCTCTAAAGCAATCTTAGGGTTCATATTTGTAGAATAGTAAATAAGCACGGCTTAAGAATGTTGCTAGTATATTTTAAAATAGTTGGCACGCAAATTAGGGTTGCAAACAAAATATGCAGTTTAAAATACTGGGTACAAAGTCATCAAGAAACGCGGCTTGCCTGACAACTCAAGATCGAAGTGGAGATCCAGGTCGTCAAACAGAGCGGGCTCACGAAACTCCTCCTCGGGATCAGCAACTAATCCCAACACAAACAGGAGTCAGACACTAGGTACGCGACAATTAAAACCGAAAATTAAATCTAAATTGAAACTACAAGGCTAAACATGCGCAAAATGTTTCTCGGGAATTCCTACATGACAATCATGACAAGACAAATTAACAAAGCAATTTTGGGAAACAACTAAGATCAAACAGAGTTCCTCGAAAATCGTAGACGATTTAGACCACAAGGAATTAGATTAATCGCAGAACATTTAATTGTAACTAGATTAGTAATTAATCCAATAATTAATTAGAGAAGAAAAAGTAATTGAAGAGAGGAAATATTCTCACCACGAAATTAGAACTCGGAGACCAAAATTGGAGATCGGAATCGACGCAGCATACTGGAGCTCAGTGATGAACGATGGAGACGTGTAGTGCTGTGACCGGAGGACGCGCGCAAGACAGAAATCCTACGCGGCGATTCTCTGCTTGGACCGGAGGTCGAAGGGGTGCAGCGCGCGGACGAATCGCGGGAACCGAAGACCGAGCGACGCGAACAGCAGGGTCAACCACGCGGAGACGGGCGACGCAGCCAATGACGCAGGCAGACGCACAGGAAATGGAGCGGAGTCGAGCGACAGGCGTGCGGACAGGGACGGCGTCGGGTGAGGACGGCGTCACGCGCTGCGGGGAGCGACGAGTGGTGCCGGTGTCGGATGCAGGCGTGGAATCCGAGCAGGGACGGCAACAGGCGACGGGCTCAGGAGACGGGCGGGGAAGGACGGCTCAACGCAGGCGGTGGGTGTGCGACGCGGTCCAAGGAGCAGCTCAGAGATCGAGGCGCCACAGGAACCCAATCGGCGGCGCGTGGAGCGAGGTGGAGATAGCGGCGCGGAAGGAGAAAGCGGTTGCTGAAATTTCTGGAGAATGAGGAGGAGAAAGGGGATAAGAATGGGAGGGGTTTTTATAGGAGAAATTAGATAGGGTTGAGGGTAGGTGGGAAAGGATAATATTAGGAGAAAATAATTAGAGAAATTATTTAATCTAGAATTTCTGAAAAAAATAATATTAGCCCCAACAAAAATATTGCGGACTAAATTATTCGGCACCGGAACAATTGAGAAAGAAGGATTTCGAATTAGACAGAACGAAATTCGAGACAAATGATTTTTGATCGGAACAAAAATTGAGATAATTTGCCGTTTTATTAATTCAAAATTTACGGGATGTTACAGCAATGTTTATATATATAACTAAAAAATATACTAGAATATGGAGTGTTGCTAAAATTTTAATGAGAAACTTCTGTTGATACATCTTTTGAACCTATGTCTAGTTGTGATGTATACTCTTTGGAGGAGATTTCTACTGTATCTCCTATTGCATCTAACTTTTTGCAGGAAATTGAGATCAAACAAGAAGATGAAATTGATACATTCATTGAAAAAAAAGAGATACACAATGTTCCATGCATAGCCCAAGATGAGACTGATCATAACATGCCAAAATGTATTGCTAAAATTGAGAATAAACTTATTGAACATTCATCTACAAAAGGTGACAATATTTTTGTTGTGCCGAAATTTCTTGTCTATCCTACTTTTGTAAAGCAACTACTAGTATCACTTTTTATCCATTTATCTTTGTCAATGTTTGATTTACCCACTAGTTCTTGTGATAAGGAAAGGTTGTGTGCTGATGTTTCTATTGTTCCTATAAAAAAGAAGTGATTGTATTTGATATTTCTAATTTTCATTCATTCACTAGTGCTCAAATTGAACAATTAACTCCCATTACATGTGACAATGATGAGCTAAAATTTCTACCTTCTCCAAATACTGTGGGCTATATTGGATCTGATTCTTTTTGTGACCTTGCTACTGTAGAGAGGAGGATATTTTCTAAACCTAAATTGCCTTTGTTAACTAGAACCTATTTTTATGTTAGAGGCAACTATGATCATAGAGGTGTGTTTACGGTGCATAGAGTTTATATTTGCTCAAATTTGAAATCCTCTTGCCTTTTGAAAATAAATGAAAAACTATTTGTGATGCTTTAGTGTGCAAAGATGCCTTGTTTGCATGTCGTTGTCTTTCTAGCTATTTGTCTGCTATTGTTACTAAGCTTTTGTAGAAGTATCATGATACCCAAGGGAGTAAACCGAGGACATCTTTCCATCAAGCAGGGGAGAATGATGAGATTATAAGGATCTTTGAGCCACCAAATGATTGCATTCAAATACCCCCGTGGCGTCCACCTTTACATGCAAGTTGCAGGGAATGGTGGATTCGAGGTCCTGACAATGAACTTGAGTCAAGGACGATCCCAAAACAAGAAGGAGAGGATGATGAGGACATCACTCTATATACACACAACACTCCTCAAATTAGTATTAGTAGAACTCGTGCACGATAGTTGAGATTAGAGGTGAGCTCATTCCAAAACACAAATCTTCCTTCCATTGAGAATAGATTGTTACCTAAGGACTTTATCATGATTAGAAACATTGGAGAGGGTCAAGAGAAATATGAAGAAGGACTTGGAGATGCTCAAGATCAGCAAGGCATGTTCAACCCTGGAGGATATCCAATCCAACTCGGGTTCATACGAGCTCCGTTTTGGACGTTTTAAATATGGATAGAAAACTAAGAAGATAATCTTAACAAGATGATGTCCAGAAACTGTCTTTGTGCTGTGACACTATCTTTTGGCCTTTGGGCCGTGTATCTTTTCTAGGCCTATTAGTATTAGGGTTTCCCCTAAGAACGCCTCAACCTCTATATAAACAGTAGCCACCATCATTAGAGATAGGTTTTGATTAGTTTTTGTCTGTTATCAAACAGTTTCATCGTTTGACGGTTTGTTGGTTTTCACCTTCGTGATTTAATTCAGATTTCGCAATTGAGTTGTGTTCTTCCTTATTCTTGCTTGTGTTCCTCGATTCGCAGGCTAGGATTAGCTTTGAGGAGAAGTGATGCTGCAATTGCAGGGTTCTAATCGTGTTGATTTAAGGCCGGATCGGTTGTATGTCGCGTCTCCACCAAATCGATAGTTACCATGACCTGACAGAAGATCGGAAACCACGTACACATCAGCTTCAATGGAGCAGCCACCGACCGTCACTGCACCCGACTCTTCAGCCGCGCCTGCAGAGGATTAGATCTTCTATAGGTCTAAAGTGTCGAGAGTGTGTCGTGTGGTTGTATCGCTTCAAAGGCTAGCTATCTAGGGGAGGCCATGGATGGGTAGATAGGGCTCTGGCTTTTGTTTGACGGATTTATTGGTTCTTCTATGACGTTTTGATGAGCTTGTATTTTATTTGATCTTTTAGCTTATTGGAATGCACTTGGTTTCTGTACTAACCCCGTGGCTCCTTTCGTATATGGCTCCCTGCATTGTGACTGTCTTGGCAGGTTCCTTACTGCTTTACGCTCCCGTTCTATTCTATCGTGCACTAACCTTTCTCTCTACAACGTTCTCCCTCTCTATATGCCTCCTCGATGCCATCTTTTTGTGTGATTAGATGACAAAGGGGGAGAGAGAGAGCTACCAAATAGGGGGAGCGAGCGCTTCCAACATATGACAAAGGAGGGGAACTCTTGCAAAATTTTCAGAGGAGTCATCAAGGTAAGGGGTAAGTGTTCTTTCATCTCATTTGAGTTTGTTTATGGGCTGGGAGGCTATTTAAACCATGGAGGGGGATGTTTCGTGTGCCAGAGGTCTGAACTGCTAGAGAAAACTTGTGAGAGGCCAAAAGACACCACCAAGAGAGCACAAGACAACATTGGAGATCTTTGGTGCTAGTAGGAGAGTGATAGGGAGCATTCATACACTTCTAGTGCTTGTGGGGATTGAGAGAAGTGATCTTTACCTATTACTCTTGGTGTGGGCAGCCTAGATCGGCTAGAAGTCAGTGTTCTAGCTTCTGAGGACGACGCTAAGTTTGTTCGTGGTTCTGAGTCTCCCGCTCGAAAGGGACACCAAGAGGGAGCACCTGAGCCTTGAAGGCTTGCTCTAACGCTTGGGTATTGTGTGTGACAGTCGAGCCGCCGGTGTCTTCACTCCAGAAGTGAAGCGTACCCTTGTGAGCATCGTTCAGGGAACGATGGGAGGAACCAAGACTCAGACGGGAGTGGTTCAGCGAGGATTAGGGGAAGGCACCTACCTTCTGAGACCTTAAAAAAAATCACTGAGCACTCTCTATCCCTCTCTCTTTACTTATCGCATTTATTTACCGTTTGAGTAATAGGTTGTTCTTTGATTCCTCTTGGTGGCTTTTGTGCAAGTGCTTGTTTGTTGTTTTTATCATTTCACTAGCATGTTAGGGGTCTTGGCCTTCTAAAATTGCATAGGTTTGCTTTTGTTGTGATTGAGTCTCATAGCTTAAGTTCGTAGCAGATTTAGTCCTATAAGTCCACCGATTCAACCCCTCTTCTCGGTGTACTTGATCCTTACACCGGGTCTTTCAGGCTTTTTCTCGTATGATGAGTCTTCTGACTCCCCTTCGAACTCAAGTTTGCTACACGTTCAAATACTTCTAATGAAACTACCGCAAAAGAAACAAAGCTCGAGAAGAAGCAATAGAATCCAATAAATCCTTGATAAGAACCAAATAAACTTAAAAGGCAAATTGATGATGGAAAATGTTATGTATGATATGATGGTCACATTATTGGGGTATTATTTATGAGAGGCTCACTAGGTTCATTTTATCTTATATTTACTTAGTGCTTCGTGATCATATGGGTGAGCTACGCATGCACAAGGTTACATTTGGAATATCCAGTGAGACTTAGTTGGGTGTTTATGATGGTAGGTTTGTGGAGATATGTTAGATGCAGATGCATGGCAAATGACGCTTACGCATGGTTCATATTAATGTGTGCACAAGCACGTGCCTATATGTATTGTTCGTTAAATAGTTATGCATGCCTAAAATGTTATAACCTTTATAAAGGTGTGAACCTTTATAACGGTAAAATGTGAAGGCACATGGTACAGTGTGTCATTCTACAATTATTCTTAGTAAATATTACTTACTACAAATTAGGTGTTAACCCATCGATTTATCTTAACTACATTTATTGTGGAGAAGTGAACATGTGCGTAAGACGAGTGGGAGCATGCGAGTGTATGGTGTGTCATCAGTGAAATACTTATTCTCTAATATGCAAGTATTTCTAGATTGTTATTGTTGTTGTTGTTGTTGTTGTTGTTGTTGTTGTTGTTGTTGTTGTTGTTTAAGCCACTAAAGCTAATAGGTGAATAGTGCATTATTGCATGCATGCATATGCAATGGCAAAAGTAGCGGTGTTTATATGTGCAAAGCTATCTTTAACACTAGCATCGGTCATTGTGTGCCATTTAATAATTATATTGTCCCTAATAATTTATGGGTTTTCTAGTGAATAAGGTTAATTAGATGAATCTATTTATTAAATAGAATATTTAAACTCCTATGTGGTATGATGCATGATAATGCAAGGCTAAGCATGTGACAACTAATAATTACTGATTAAATTACTTGATTTTATCTTTATAATTAAGTTATTAATATAACGTGTGGCATGACTACTAATGCATGTTAAAAGGGCTTACATGCACATATAATTAACTATTATGCTATGCTTTAAGAATAAATCACAATAAAGGATTCGCATAAAGATGATAAATACCAAATAAAGGATAAGTACTAAAATCAGTTAAACTCCAATTAACAAATCATAAAGAAAACTACAAGGAACAGAGATTAATCGAGGTTTGGAGGGTTTGGTGAACTGGAGCTGGGGTCTACATGTAAGGCCCATGGGAAGAGGCCCAATTCCTATGGCTTATGGTGGGGGAAAAACATGAGATTAGTCTCACATTGCTAGTTTAAAGAGGGATAGACCAACTTAAATAGCCAAGGATCCAAAGCATAGTAACCCTGTGTTAACCCTTTTACGTGATGCGAGGATGAAAGCGTAAGTGGATTGTTGTGTAGGTGTGGCTCACACAGCGTGTGCGTGGACATGAGCCGTATTTGAGCCTGAGCTATTACAGAATGGTATCAGAGCTGACCTTTGCTGTGTCACGGTGACGTACGGTCAGGGGCGCAGATATGGTGTGCATGGCGCGTGGAGCTTGCGGGGTCACGGCGACACGTATGCTGGCACTAACGTACGACATGACTAGGGAGGATCGACCTTGATTATTTGTCCCTTGAGTGGGTAAGTTGCCTCGACGAGGACGTCGAGTCCTTTTAGAGTGGGTGTCTGTGAGGCATATGGGAAGAGGCCCAACTCCAATGGCTTGTAGTGGGGAAAAACCATGAGATTAATCCCACCTTGCTAGTTCAAAGAGGGATGGACCAACTTAAATAGCTAAGCATTCAAAGGATAGTAACCCCGGGTTAACTTTTTTACGCAAAGCGAGAATGAAAGCGTAAGCGGGTTGCTTTGCAAGTATGGCTCATATAGCGTATGCGTGGGCATGAGCCGTATTTGGGCCTAGGCTGTTATACTACGATTCCAACGATAAAAGAATCGTCAGAATCAGAGTTAGGATTGAAAATTTGTCTATTTGAATGTGTTCGGAAGTTGTAGGGGCCTATTTGTAAATAGCAGAAAAGTTATTGGGAGCTATCTGTAATTATTAGTATGGTTACCTGGGACCTATATGTAATTTTTCCAAAAAATCAAGGGGCAAGGTGTAAAATATTTAGGACTAAATTGTCATTAAAGAAAAGGCCAGGGGTATTTGCAAAATTACTAGGCTTAAGATATAATATACAGATCAGTAGGGATTTAGATGCAAAGTGGTATTTTATGAAATTTATGGAATTATTTTCGTATTGGAAAAGGTCTCAAAATATATTTCTGTGTGTACAAGCTTGGGTGTAACTAGCAGTTTCCGGGCTTAGGATGACAGATGGGGCCAATGGATTTCTATCTGTTCTTATTCATAAAACTAGGCTGTTAAATCTGGGCTGCAGATCTGAGGATGGATGGCTGGGCTATATCTAGTGATATGGTGAAATCTAGAACGACTATGTGGAAATTGACGGAGAGGATTTAAAATACATGAAAGGGGACGTGGACCGTTGGATTGGAGATCAGTGGCCTGGATTAAAAGATGAAGGGGTCGAGTGGCCTTTTAATCTGGGCCGTTGGTCACAGATCGAACGGTGAACCGTGGCAGGCAGCTCCAACCGGTGCGCCTGGCGGCCGGACTCGACAATGGCTGTGGCACCATGGCCAACGCGCCGCCGGAGAAGGGGCCGGTGCTACGGGGCATGAGAGGTGACAGGAAGTGAGGGAAAAGAGGGAGGAGGACGAGGCAAACCTTTCTAGGTGGTTCTCGGCGCTGGTTTCCGGCTCTAGACTGTGGGCGACTGTGGCCTGCTTCCCACGGCGGTGGTGCACGGCGCCAGGTGTCGATGACGGCCGGAGTGCCTCGGTGCGGCTGGGGATCGAAGGAGGGCGTGGAGGTGCTGCTGGTGGGCTCAGACGAGTGAGAGCGGCAACAGAGGCGGCCGGCGCGAGGGGCCATGGCGGCGTGCGGCGGAGCTTCGACGGCAGCGTTGTCAACGCGTAATTAGGCCGGCGAGATGGGGGAAAGGGGGAGGGCAGTGTGGTGTGCACGAATTTGAACTTGGGGAGGCCTTTTATAAGCGGAGCAAAGAGTTGCGTGGGAGGTCGAGCCGGTGCGGTGAGTTGGTGGCGAGTGGCGTGCCCGGGTTCTCGGGGATGAGACGGGCGCGTAGGCGACGGCAGGGCGACAGCGTGATGATGGTGCTGTGGCGGTGGCAGTGTGAGGCGACCGGACGGCAGGGCGATGTGACTCGGCGGGGCTGCGAGCGGGGCTTCGGCTGCAAGATGGCGCGGTCCGGGTCCTCGGCAGCATGATAGCACACGGTAGGAGGAGAACCGAGGGGACGCGCAGGGATAAGGCCTGGCGCGGCGTGCCGGCGAGCACGTGGTGCTGTTTGGCCGTTTGGGTAAGGAGGAAGAAGACAGGTGAACAGAGCTGGGCTAGGCCATGTGCGCGGGAGCTGGGCAGGGTGGTGTGCTGGCGTGCTGGGCCATGCGAGGTGAAGGGAGGAGCGGCCCACGCAAGAGAGGGAAAGAGAGAGAAGTGGGCTGGAAGATGAGAGCTGGGCTGAGGGGAAAAAGGATTTGGCCCAGAGAGACTTTAGCATTTTCCCAAGGATTTAGATTTAAACAAGGATTCAAATTTGGATTAAACTTCAAATAAAAATTCGAATTCACATGAGATTTGGTAATTAAGATTCAATTATAAGCCTGGTAAATAAAAAAATAAACTAAACAAAGAGGGAGATCAAACACTTGTTCAAACTTCAAGTTTTATAATTTTGAAATTTCCGATTTAGAAAGTTTTAATTTTAGGTGATTTTTTGGAGTTTGAAAATTTTAGTTAGCATTTTCGAGTTAGAAAATTTGAGATTTCAGATTTTTAAATTAGGCCAAAATTCCTTGGTGGATCCGATCACATGCTTGACTCCAAATCAGCTCGTCTCGGAAGACAATGGTCATGAATACATGAAGAAGCGCTTGTTTGCATGGTGACGATGTGCTAGTTAGCCTTGTCTCCAAACTGTTTCTCAAGGATGGTGACCATATGAGTGACGGGACAAGGGGAAGGTGTTGCCGAGCAGATTTTATTGTGAGTTGTATTGGAATATTTTAGGTTGTTTGTTTGGTGTTAAACTTCAATCCACCACATCTTCGTAGCGTAAGAACATATTGTCTACTTTGTACAGACATACATTCTTCTGCAACAGCTTGCACCATCTTTGGGAGAAAATTGAAACTCTCAAACTTACAGTAGTGGGAAGTTTGTTTCCAGCGCCCTGCAAGATGGCACAGGAGGGACACATTCCCTTTTAATTTTTTATCTGCTATTGTCATTTTTACCAGCTCATGTGCAACGGAGAATAAGACCATAGTTCAATCTTTTAATTCATTAAATGAATTAGGATATAAGGTAGTATGCAAGCTATGATATACAATATCATGGCATCTTAGTTGGTCATTCTATCTTCTGCAAATTTTGAAAGAATATGCATGCAGCAATCGTCCAATGGATACAGTCATCTATTTTACAGAGAATTTACAAATTTCCTATGGGGAGAAAATAATTCTTTACAGTATGATATGACTCTTTCGGCAGATTTTGGCCCTTATGTGGCAAATAATTTTATTTTTCTTTCAACCCTTGTTTATATTCGTAGCGGTTTCAATTCATTGGACCTCAAGATTTTCTATGAAATCTTCTGGTAATTGGATTAAAGAAAAACCATGCTATGCTTGTACTCTTGGGGCATAAATCTTTTACAAATTGTAATGCTTATTTATTCTTGGAGAACATTATAGCATTTTTTTGAAGAATCTCTATAGTTTTTCATATTGAGAAGATGCTTTTGATTCACATATTCTTTTTCTTTATATACTTTGTTGACAGAGACTAATATTGGCTATATGGGTACGCAGTTAATAGCATATCACTTAGTGATGGTTCATTGAAAGTGGACTAGAGGGGGGTTAATAGGCCAACCTAAATAATTCCTGCAATTAAGACTTAAACAAACTTGTAAGACTTTACAGGACACTCCAGCACTTGACCAGACACTCCAGGGGCTGGACACTCTGGTGAGAATAGAAAGGGTCTGGTCGGACACTCAGGCTTCACGCTGGACACTCCGGAACCGGATACTTTAGTACGGTGCCGGATACTCCAGGAAACCCTAAGATCTTTGAATGCTGGAATTTAAGCAAGTTCTAGTAATTCTACTTGAATCAAAAGATAACACCAAGGCTCTAGAGCACGCAAGAACAAGTAACCTACGCATCAAGGAGCTTCCAAGCACACCTAGGCGTCAAGGGGCTTAAAGCTCTAAGAGTAACCAATGCGAAATCAAGCTTTCACCTCCACAAATGCTCTTCGGAATCAAAGGATGCTCTTAAGCTTTTGAATGTTGTCCCTCTCATTTCCCTTGCTCAAATCTAAGAAAGAATGCCTTAGGAAGGGTGTGAGAGAGTGAGAGTGTGAGCTCAAAGGATATCTGTTTGAAAATGAGGCTGAGAGTTGTTGTATCCATTGGGGAGGGAGTGTTTTATACTTCCTGCACTTTGAAAGAGTCGTTGGGTGGAAATTCGAATGTCAGAGTTTTTGGCTCGGGCCGGACACTCTGGTAAGGGGTGTTATGGAAATGTTGTATAGAAATCGTAGTCTCCGGCACCTGGCAAGACACTTTGGCGAGGGGTGTACTGGACTTGGTTAAAAAGACCCAGAGTCTCTGGCACAGGGCCGAACACTCCGGCAAAGGGTGTACTGAAATCCAATTAATCGGACCCAGAGTCTCCGGCATAGGGCCGGACACTCCGGCAAGAGGTGTTCTAGAAATGAATATCTAGGCTGGTGCCTCTGGCATAGGGCTGGACACTCAGGCAAGGAGTGTACTGGAATTTTGCGGGAGTTGAGCATTTGCTTCAGTTATCCATTTTATTTCTCATCCCTCTTGATAGTACAACATGTCTAAACTTAAAGATCAAATAAAAACTACAAGAATCTTCATTAGACTCCGCTTTAGGAATGACCTTCTTTTCTTCCTTTTTTAGTCCCTACTTCATACGACTCAATTGAACTCGTTAGTTCTTTAATTAAATTGTCATTTATCACCAAAACCCACAAGGTGCCTAGATGCACTTACATTCATCCCTGCTACTTATTAGTTCACACAACATAAATTCTTTTATATCTACGTTACTCGGCAGTCGACCTCTCGAATAGTAGCAAATTGGTGTTTATAGTGCTTAAGGCCCACGTATACCGTAAATAATCCTCAGAAATAAAGAAATACTTAGCATTTTTCTCGCATGTATTTTATTTTAAATAATATATTTCCATTTGTACCTGAAAAAATATGTGCATGCAGGTGAATTCAACCATATAAAGCGAGGACTTTTGCCCATGCCCACATGGTAAGAAACAAAATGACAAATCAGAAGCTGCCATGTGGCACCAATGGAGATGGAGTCTAAAAATAATATTTTGATGAATCTCCAAAGGACCCATACAGAGAACCCACCTGGAAGGCCCCACAACAAAACCTGGAGAGAATGTAGGCCACCTAGGGTCGGCTGACCAGGTGTCAAGCTCGCTTTGCTTTATGTGTTGGTCACTCCAAACTTCCAAAAGAATACTCCAAGGGATAATGCGGGAACCTAGTCTCCAGAATCGATGTAGGAATGCTATAAATGTGACCCCTCACCCCTCACTTCAACAAATACCCCACATGGAATTCATTCTCACTCACAAGTTCTCCCGTAGTCCTTAGAGGCACTAGGCAAGAGAAGTCTCTTTTCTAGTTTCCAAGTCTTCTTGGCGAAGTTAGTGAATATTCTTCTTATGTTTCTTTCCTTGTATTGACTTTGTGCATTAATAAAGTTATATTTTTCCATATTCCTTGTCTCTCTTAGTGTAGTTGTACTTTCCTTTATGGGCAGGTTGTTCTTGTTTGATTTATCTATCTATAAAGTATTATATTATGCTTGAGTATTTGTACTGTCATAACCAATACATGTTTAGGTAGTCTATCCAGACCATGGCATCGGTTTAATGTGTCTCTTGTGTGCTTTAGTGTGGATAAATACATGTTTAGCTGTTTGTGTGCTTTAGTGTGGACAAAAAGGAATAGAAGGGGACTTATGTATTTTCAATTCCAAGTCTTGTCCAAAAAAGAACTCAAGATTCTAGATGCTGCAAGGTTTTCTTACTCAAATCAATATGGCAAGAAAACTGCTAGTGCCATGTCTGAAGGTTTTTTCTCATCCTCAGAAGTACAAGGTTGAGGAATCACATAAGGTTATGGATACCTCAAATTTGATCTCCAAGAAGTGTGTAACGCGTAAGTCTAAAGTTGAATATGCTGAAAGTTCTCCAACAACAGAGCAGCAAGCTTTTGAGTCTCCTGGTGATTCTCTTATCGAACCATCATTGGAAACCACAAATGAAGTTGTTGGTCCTTTTTTGATGTCCCAGGAAATGTTGCACGATGGCACTATTGCTGATAGAAACAGGCAGTGTTGTAATATTTTTCAGTCTGAGTGCAAAATTAACGAGAAGGTATACAAATTAATTATTGACGGTGGCAGCTTTACTAAAGCTATTAGTTCAGATGTTGTGCATGCATTATCTTTGGCCGCATGGAGGCTTCCTAAGCCACGTCATATGCAGTAGATGAATAAAAGTGGTACCCTCAAAATAACTCATAAGGCAAGAATTAATTTTTCTGTTGTGAACTATCAACTATGTTGATGATGTGAACTGTGATGTATGAGCGCATGTCATTTATTATTGGGTCGGTCGTGGCAGTTTGATCTTGATGCACACATGGCGGTTGTTGCAATGTCTATTCTTTTGTGCACAAAGGACTTCATCAGGTTCTTAAACCAATGCCAGAGAATGCTGTAAGGGCTGAGGTGTTTGCTACTGTAAAAATGAAGAAAAGGGCTGCTAAAATCCGACACAATCGTATGGCCTATTTTCCTCGTGAGATAGAGATTGTTGTTAATAGTATTCCTACTGCAAATGCTAGTAAAGATTTTGACAATCATTTCATGGAGTTGAAACAACAGATAAGATTCAGATAAATCTTCTATACAGTTTTAGAAATAATACTAAGGTTATGGTTTTTCCTTCTGTGAAAAATAAGACAAGCTTGCTGACAATACCTCAAAGCTAAGGACGGCATTGCTTCAAAAGGGAGAGAATAATACGGCAGATCAAAAAAGTATTGCTATAGATCTTAATAATTTGTCTATGACTAGTTCGAGGCCCGTGCTTCGCTACGAAATACCTTTGCCGCCACCACCTTGCCATGGAATAGATGACTTCTTCCTACCCGTCCCTATCTCATTCCCTCCGGCCTCGATCTCCTCCACTTCCCCCGCACTGCAGTTCCGACCCTGCTCTGATTCACCTCTCTCCCTATAGCCCAAACCCCTACCCCTGAACCCTCCGCCTCTGGCCCCTTCTCCAACCCACGGTCCCACGCGCCTCAGCACCTCTACCCTATCCACTTCCAGCCCATCTTCCCTGTCAGAGCCCCACCATTCAGAGTTCCTCTAGGAGTTCGCCGTCGCCTCAACCCTACCCACACACCGCCCACCTGCCCCCAACTACAAAATCACTGCAACAACAAAATACATATAACTGTCCTAAGTTAAAAACTCCCAAGCCATTATGTGATAAGACTTCAAATTTCCTTCACCATAGAAAATACATTGTAAAATTATAAAAATTAAACATGGGAAATCTGATAAAGATCAGTAAAATTAGAAACATAAAACAGCTCATGCCTATATATCTTAGTTGTGGTAGCAACACAGTATACATCAAACGATTCCACATGGTGTATCTTGTGGCTCATCTCAGATGTACAATATCAGATGGGGAAAACAAATATGATTTTTTTCTTTTAATTGAAGTGGATCTTCCTTGCTTTCACGGTACATGTGAACTTAACTGATAGAAAAAGACGATAATTGCCAAATTGATGCATGCCCGATAATTGCTTAATTAACTCAAAATTGGATGAAAAGGAACGAATACAGGTATAATACCAAACAACTCTTATCCATAGACGACTAAATCTTCACTAAAAAGGCATCATTTCCACACAAACGATCAATTACAGTTGGGCCAAGCTGCAGCTTGCAAAGACAAAATTTCTGACCATGCTGGAGACATCTGCCGTGACATTTCCAACCTGAAAAATCTCGAATCGTCCCCTTGTCTCCCAGAATACTGGACAATGCGCCGTCTTTCTACGCAAACCAACTAACAAACACCGTTGTGTAAAAACAAAAACTAACACTGGAATCACCACCAAATTCAGCGGGACGGACAGGAAATCCACGGCCGCACGACAGTGAGAGCTGCAGGGCGATGGGAAGGAGACGCCGCTCTGCAGGGCAGTGGCGGATTAGAGAGCCGCCGGGGGGGGGCCAGCGCGAGAGGAGGCGCGGGGGCAGGCCGGCGGCGGCTGGCCCAAAGAGAGCCAACGGTGAGCCAGGCACACAGAAGTCGCGCTGAGAGCAGAGAGAGCGGAGGTGCGAGGTGCCGAGAGCAGATGGGAGCCATCGGCAGGGGCTAAGGCGTCGGCGTCACGGAGTCACCGGGAGAGAAGCTGGTGCTTGCGAGACATGAAACAAATGCTGCCGAAAAGCACTGTCGAAGCGAGGCGGCGCCCGCGTTGGGAGCCTGGAGGAGCCACGGGGGGCGAAGGGGTTCGCGGTGGAACCCGATGCAGGAGCGGCAGGAGGCAGCCGGGGCGAGAGTTTGGGCGCCAGGCGTGCGAGGCGGAGATGCTATGCGGGTGGAGAAAAACGGTGGGGTCACAACAGTGAGCAGTTGCAATAATTCAGAAATTGAATTTGGTAATTCTAAGAAAAGATCTATTATTCAATTTGGGGGTTTCTCTGTTCCCGTGAAGTAATGCAATGATGGAAGAGAGAATAATTTATCTGATGGTACACTGTATCCTTGGCGCAATAAAACATTTGTTGGAACAAATGCTCTAGATAGGAAACAAAAGAAACATATTCGTATTGGTTCTGCGGAGGTAGAGATCAAAGAAGAAGAAGCACATTTAAGAAGAAATTTGGTTACCTCTTACGGGCGGGTCATGCTTTAATCTGTGAGGTCAATGTCCGTAGTGATAAGTACAAGAATGAAGCAGGTTTGCAGAGTATTTTAATGTTTCTCTTGCTTATCTATTAGCTGGTTCACGTAACATCATCTTCTGGCAGGTAACCGACACATCCCTCCTTATCTCTTATCTACTAGAAAACATGAATTCAAATAGATATATTGATCAATGACATTAAATCAAAAACATATTGGTTTAAATTCCACATTTGAATGAATAAATTTGGTTAACTAGGATGTCCATTATTCCTTGCGTTATATTGTGCTTGTGCCATATTTGAGTAGAATTTTGCTCTTTGATGATTAAAACTATTTGGAAAATTGTTAAGCTCAATTAGTCCTTAGTCAAATAAATCCCACCAAAGCCAAAATAAAGAGTTCATATAAACCAGCAAGTTGATTGCTTTATATAAAGTTTTGTGAATCTTTGAGACCTATCTGATATTTTTATATCATTCTGATCAAGATCCATATGCATCATCCATGCTTCCATTAAATATTTGAGGCTCATCAAAATGTCATGATATTTCTCTGATCTAGAATAAAGAGACATGACCGTCTCATGACTATTTTGGGGTTGGTAGCCTTTATATATCCATGAGAAAGATGTTGGGATGTTTAATGTGTCAACTGTCAAGAGAAGCTGAGGGAGAGGCTTGTTTAGAGCCAAGGGACAATAAAGGAGAGCAGAAGTTTTGAGATTAAGAGAATATTAGTGCTTGAGGAAGAGTAACTATACATCCGTGCATTTTTATGTCTTGTGAGGCTTGAGGGGAGGGCAATGGTTAGGCTTATTACTCTTGCTCTACAGCTGCCTCGACCGGCTAACTGTTGGTGATTGAGCTTCTATAGTATTGGTACTAATGGTCGTCACCAACGCCATTGTGATCTAATCTTCAGGAGTGTTAGGGGAGAATCAACCACCAATGTTGTATTAAGCTGCAAAGTGAGATCAATGTTCACAGTGGAGTCAGTGCCAGGCATCATTGGTGCAATGCCATTGTGACACTGTCCTCCAAAATATAGGAGGGGAACTGGATATATGCTTCGCCCTTGAATTCTTTTTATTTCTCAGCACACAAGCATAATCCTGGCATAATCCTGTCATGAAACTCCACATCATAACACATCACTGCTGGAATTCTCTAGTTTCCCAAGGGAATTTCCGATTTCCTTAGAGTTTTTTTTAAAAACATTAGAGAAAGATAATTTCCCTTTGGTAGATTTTAAAACCGTTGGGAAATTATCTCTTTCCCTACGGTTTTCTCGATTTCCTAGGGGCACCTCACACTTTCCCTAGGGTATTTGGGTTGTCTAGGGAAAGTAACCAACTCCTGTTATGCATTTCGAATTCCTTAAGTCTCTCTCCTCTCCCCCCCAAATAAATCCGTGTCGCCTCTGGATCTGCCCCCATCTCTGTACCTCTGTCACATTGCAGGGGCATCGGGGCAAGCAGGCAGCACCGAGGGAGAAGCGCTCACGGCAGTGTGGCTGCGAGCATGGTGGGGCAGCGTGTGGCGGTCCGGCGCCAGGCAGAGTGGCGCCGTGCTGTGGAGCGGCATCAAGGTGGCTCTTGCGGCGGAGCCGATGCGGCTGGCGGCGCGTGCTGGAGCAACGGCTGGGCAGCACATGCGGGCTCAGCGGCTGGCAGTGGGTTCTTCAGCAGTGGGCAAAGGGCGGCATTGAAGCTCGATGGCCACAGCGTGACCGGTTGTCGTGAGAGCAATGCAAGGTGGGTGATAAGCGACAGGAGGCTTGGGACCATGGCGGCGGGCGGGCTCGGAGGCTGCAGCATCGGTCGATGGTGGCCAGATGGCAGCGATGGCAACACCAGCGATGGAGGGAGAGCTCGAAGCAGCAGTGGTGGACTACAATAACGGATGGGCGAGGAGCATCGGCATTGGAATATGGTGGCGGGTGTCGACGGGTGGATGGCGGCAGACCATGCACGTAGATGGGCAGCCGGTTGTCAGTAGTGGGCAGCGGGCTGATGCCCTGTTTTTTTATTTTTTTAAATGGACCCACCTAATTTCCCTTGGAACCAGATTTCCTAGGGAGAGAAGGTTTCCCTAGGAATCTCACTGTGCGTTCGTAGGGCATGTATTCTTTCGTGTCGAAATTTTCCCTAGGAAGCTTTCGTTAGGAAACTTCATAGGGAAACCTTTTCCCAATGGTTTTTCCTTCTTTCCAAGAGTTTTCATCGCTAGGGAATATGTTGATTCCAGTAATGCATGTAAGACAAATACATCATGAATTTTGTCATTATTTTCGTATAATTTTGAAACACAAGGATTAATTTACTATTAAATGTACTTCCCTACAAAATGATTAAAAATTATAACATATTTTAACCTGTGTTATAATGTGGTTTTTTTATCTTGTAATGTTTGATTTTAAGTTTATGCTTGTGTGCGAAAAAAGACAAATTGTGTCATACCGTAATTTGAACGTGAATAGCTTTTTGTGAGGGTAAACCGAACCAAAAATTAGTTTAGTGGGCTATGCACACATTGGCCATACATGAGTGGAGTAAGTTGGACTTTATCCTTTGTCTTTCTATCTCGATTCATTATGTTATTTCTACCTTCACATGTTTCATGTGTCATGATTCAATATTTTTCACGAGAAAAAAATCACCTACAAAAATGACCAAGGAACCTTTTTTAGCTTATCCATAATGTTATCCCGAAAATATATTAAATTACTAGCCAGTTCAAAACGAAAACCTTTGGAGTTGGAGACTACAAGCTATATTATCTCGTGACAGATTGGGGCTAAGTTTTGAACTGGGACTATATTTGGGCTAAGGTTTTGAACTGGGCTGGCTCCAGCAGACATGACAGCCTTGTGACATTCTGCTGGCCCATAGCTCAGATTATGTGGACCAACGTCTTCCCACCAAATATGGTTCTTCCCACGAAGTGTCAAAAGAAGTAACGTGGATGCTAAATGTTTTGAAGTTACATCTACGAAAACTGTACTCCCTCTGTTCTTTAATTGATGTCGCTGTTGACTTTTAAATTCAACTTTGACCATTAGAAAAACTGAGGGAGTTTGTTCTAGGCGCTTGGTTGGTGCCTTGGTGGATATAAAGCTATCGCATTCTCAAAACAAATATTCATTGGTGTTGATTAGCTAGATTCTAAGATCTTTCTGGAAGGAGCTATTTACGATCTTCAATTAAACATTCGTACAGCTATCTATCAACCAAAGTTGTTTCCACATAGGCTATGTAATCTTGGTCATTAGAAAAACTGGGAAATGGTCACACCTACTATATTACATGAGTCAATGCAAATTGTTTATTTGATCATTTTTCTTTCATTGAGCATTGAGAAGTGTCGAATTAAGTGGCACTGAGCAATATGATTACAGGCACTAAAGAATTTTCCCGAAGGTTATTCAGTCGTAGAGTAGTAAAGATGATTGCCCCAACTGAAACTGCCTCGTCTATATGGAGAATTCTGATTTATACAGGTGTAGATATCCACCATTTACTGCTTATAAATAGCATGCAATACGGTACTAATCAGAAATAAAATCATACTGGCCACTAAGTGTTTCCCAGTTTCTTGCTCATCTGTCTCTCTCTCCTTATATCTAGCCTGCGATACTATGAGGCCTCTTCCCCTGTTTATCCTCACCTTGATCACGGTGAACTTTTGCTCTACAGCATCGCGCAAGACGGTGGCAGCGGATGATTTGACAAATGGTGTAAACGATGGGACATCAGAGGGAATGTCGGTCGACAACCATCATGCGATACCAGGGCGAGAGTACAACAGCTGGAGCAGCCCAGGACACATCCCAGGAAATGGCCATGCCGTAGGGAGTGAAGAATCTCAACCATGAGCAGCCTTTGATATCCGCCTTGTACCAAGCTTCCATTCATGGTAGGGTACGCACATATATGCACTTTGTATATAGGTTTATGCGTTGAAGTTACCACATCCAGCTGTCCACTTGTTCATGTTACAGATTGATCACTATCTAATTATATGTATGCAAATATAGTTTCAATAATCTGACAACAAAACAAGGGAATACTATAAAGGAATAACATAATATTCATCAGTTCATTTTCATTCTTCGTTCAGTATATTGTGTGTGCAAGCTATGCAAACTGCACCTGCTGCAGAACAATTGATGGATCTTGCTTCCCATGCATTGAAATCCAAAAAAGTGATCTATGATGCAGATGCATCTACGTAAAACCTTCACATATATAATTATTATATCCATGGTGTTATGTATGAATGGAGTTCCAATACTAGCATGCCAGGGATATAGATATATAATTTATACAGTGTACAAATTGACGACAAAATCTACAGCATAACTTTTTGTGACAATTGATTCATGAGGTCATCTATCATAAAAAAAACCAACAGATCATACTTCATAGTTTTCTTACCATACGAGAACAATTTGGTCATGTTTCACTTCATTATCATCTGGAATTGGAATATTTTCTCCTTTTTCTGGAATTTGTTTCATGTAAGAATGTTCAAATTTACGTTGCACATACCTATGAATTTTTTTTGAACAATATGCATGCAGTGTGGGTTGCCTGTCTAAGATGACTTGTAAAGTTAATGTAAAATTATGCATAGGTTGATAT
>BCLG01005899.1:0-21828 GCA_001602295.1 Zoysia matrella | reverse complement strand
GGTCAATCACTCAACACACTTCAAATTTTAATATTTTGCAATCTTCAATTTAGATAAGTTTTAATTTAGTGAGGTTTCCACCTTTTGAAATAGGAAAGAAAAGAAGAGGTGAGAAGTAGAAAGAAAAATGTTAGTGTGAAAGTTAGAAAAAATTTTGAATTACGTGTTTTTAGACTTTTCCTAAATTCAGGATGTCACAAAAATGCTTCTTGATTATTATGAGAACTCAGATTTAATTTTTTTCTCTTACAACTCCGTTCTAAAAAAAAAGTAGCTTTAAACGTAATATTTTAATCAAACATCGCCAATATAAATTAAAAATAATTTTAAATTTATTAAGTTACAAAATTAAAAATAATTTGTTTTTAAAATAATTTCTTAAAAGTGTACCGATGCAACTTTTTATTAAATATTTTATAGATAATAAGGTTCACACTTATGCTTTAAAAACTATATTGAAGACTATAGTATATGTTTATAGAATTTTATCATTTATGTCAAATGTCAAAGCAACTATACTTCTATTTGTTAAATAATAAATTTAAAATATACTGTTTCAATAAAGGCACAACAAAAATATATATTAAAAAAACGAGCGGCAATTGTTATTGTACTCTATTACGCACACGGATTTGCTGCAGATGGGTCGCAGTGGGCCGCGCTGCATACCCGACGCGGAGTGCTGCCGCGTGGACAAGCATCGAGATCGAATGGCGGCAGCGGCCACCCACGATTCGGCGCTGCGGCTCGCTCTGTGGAATCGGCTTGCTGCTTCCATGGACGATTCATTCACCCGGCTCAATCCCAAATCGTTCCTCTTCGTCTCTGTCATCCAGCTCGCTGCCTGGTGCTCTAGCTCGCGCCACCATGGCCCTCCACCTCACCGCGTCCTCACTCCTCTTCTACTCCTTCGCGTCCCTCGATCTCCGGCTTCGGATAGCGAAGGAAATGGACTGACAGGGCCGTTGTGGTGGTGCTGCGGCCGTGCGGCGTGACGGCTCCACCAATGGCTCCAGCGCCAACCCCAACTCCCCATGTCAGCCACGAGCAGGAGCGTGCAGCAGGCCTCCCTGAGGAGCTCGATGTCCTCCGCCACTGCGCCAATGAAGGTGGTACCTGTCGTCATTGGCAGACTGCCGCCGGCCGCGGTGGGCAGTGACCGGTGTTCCTGTGCCGTCTCGGCGGCCGCGCTAGGGTGTTTGCGGCCGGGTAGCAGCATGCCATCGTGGACCTTCATCATCTGGAGGAACCAGGGTCACCCAGGTTTCCTAACTCGAGGCCATCCGGCCGGAGCAGCGGACCACGGACCGTGGGACGAGTCGCCATCACGTCTCGCTTCTCGATCCACCGGAGAGCGGCTAGAGGGAGCGAAGCCGACGACTAGCCAAGACCCAAGAGGGATGTGAAGGAGTTCGAGGAGAAATGAGACGTGGCGAGGTGGACGGCCCGGCGGCGCGAGCTGGACTGCTGGAGCACCGGCGAAATGGAGAAAGAAACGAAGACTTGGAATCGAGCCGGACGAATGATTTGACGACGGAGCGAGCGAGCCGATTTCACCGCGAGCCACAGAGCCGAATCGTGGGCTGCTGCAGTCTGCCGTTGGATCTCGACGCTCGTCCACGCGGCATCAATCCGCGTCGGGTATGCAGCGCGGCCAAATGCCACCCGTCCGCAGCAAATTTTTTTCCCTCTATGGCACTGTGGCATGCCGAGTGCAAATGACATGGCCCTTTCAGACGAGAAAGCGATAGATTCCTTCCATGACAGTCACAGAGAGGGAGCGTGGCTGCATGCCCCTGCTCATCTTTTGAAAAGAGTTTATATGATTTCTACCTTTAGATTAAATCTAACGAAAAAAAAATCACTCTAGGCTGATTTTGATAGGCATACTGGGATAAATCGCTGGTTGATCTCACCGCCACATAGCAGGAGTGCTGCTCGAGCTGCTCTTCTTGTTTATCCAGGCCTGCAAGGTTAAGCTAAGCCCTACTAGTATTACGGCCACATAGCATTGGTTTCAAGTCAATAGACTGCAACTACTGGCATTAGATGTTAATTAATGTTAGATCCACGCAAAAACACGTTCGGAAACTTGAGCAGAAACTGAAGGTCAGATCTCCCGTCCTTTTTTTCTGGCACAGTGGCATTGATAAACACTAAAGGGCAGCCACTAGACAGTAGCACTAGCATTAAGCCGGGGCTTAGCACGAATAGAGAATCAAAGAAACAAAAGATGTCGCTACCAACCAACACCGGATAGATCAGACAGGGCTGAACGCGGATCACTGGCAAGTCTCCAGCATCCATGACTTCTTTGCTGGTTTTGCCTGCCCCCCAAATCAACCGGAACGAGCAACGGCGCCGAGGCGGCCATCATAATTGCGACAGGCCCCAACGGACCGAGACCGCGGAAGGGGGAAGGAAACACGCGCCATCAATCCGTGGACACCACAACAACGCCCTGCCACTTGCGCGACGACGATGCCTGGTTCATCCGTGTCCACCTCACCTCACCGGCGCCCGCGTTTTCACCTGCGAGGGGGGCTGGGGCTTCTGTGCTTTCCAGGCTCCTATGTGCTTGCCGAGGCAGAAAACAACCGTGGCAGCCTCGTCCGTGCCCGAGACAACCTGCCGGCAGCAGAAAGTTTTTTTTCCTTTCAAGATCGCGTTTGAAAAAAAAAACATAAGTACAACGCGACTCCTCACACAATTTAGTTACAAACTAAACTAAAGAATAGTCGCCAAGCGCAGAAAGTTGTGCGGCCTTGTTTTGAATTCAGCACCTGCAGAGTCGAGCTAAGCAAAAGCAGTGGCTTGTGGCCAGTGGATAATGAGAAAGAAACAGAAACTTCTGTACCTGTTAAAGTTCGGACTTCGGATAAAATTAGATTCACTAAGCTCTTTTTACCCAGTCAAATGTACAGAACACTTCAGTTGCGCCTTTTGCTTAAAGGTATGATTGAATGGGTGCATGCAAGCTGCCCAGCCCAGCCGCATGCGACCATTGTTTGTTCGGTTAGCTGCATTCACTCCGTAGCCTGTCCGGCGGCGTGCAAAAACCGCGTGCGGGCCTGGCTCGCGAGGAGTGAAATCAAGTTTCGTTTCTCTCCGGCTAAGCTTGGCGCGTGTATGATCAGGTGAAATGATTAAGAATATTAGTAAATAATTAATTTATTTTAAAATATATTAAAATAGATTAAGATATATAATATTAAAATAAAAGTTATTATAGTGTTGTTATATAAATTAAATATTAAAATAATTTATTTTTCTCTATTTTTATTTTATACAGATTAAACTTATATAAACAACAAAAAATCATCTCTTCTCAACTTATCTCGCCATATGCATTCAACCAAATAAACTAATATGTATGTAACCAATCTGATTGTATCAAACATGTCTCACCGTATACGAGCTGGTGCCAGCTACACAGTCAACCAAATGGACCCTATCTGTTTTCGTTGATGACAAGGACCGCAGTGTAGCTACTTCAGGCTGGCACAGGATAGGGGATGATTAAATAAACCTGTACAGACAAATCACAAGGGATTAGGAGCGTCAGAATCCCATACAGAATAAGAACGCGGTTAGTTTCTGTCCTGAAAAACTTACCATGTAAAGTTCACTGAAGTTCAGAATGTCCGCAACGACTGTTTCTAAATCTGCTGACTTTTCAAACCGTAACCAGTGGCAGGCAACACCAACCTCACATTTTATGAAAAACTGAGCAGGAAGCATTCCATATTACAAGAGCAATTTGACAGCATCACTCTCATTACCTGTACCTCTGTATACATTAATATAAAAGCAAAAGGAAATCCTAAAGGCCAAACACTATATTTTACATACAGTTTTTAAGCACCGGGGGGGGGGGGGGGTTCTAGAAGCGCAACAATCTGCACAGAAACGTAGTAAGAATTCTACAAAATAAGAACCACTCGTCGTGTGTCTCATGTACAATGAAAGAAAAGGACGACGACAGCTAGTCAGCAACCATAAATTACGGACGAGATCAAGTAGTCAGAAGTCCAGGCTCTATCACCTTACTTGCCGGAGCTTTGTCCCTCTGTACTACATAGGCAGACGGGAACCAGCCAGACTTCCCCTTGCATTCACCTTCGGACCAACCATGTGCTGCCACCTGTGAAGGCAGATAATGTGTTCTTCAGTCAGCATGGAACCCCTTCCTTGTTGCTTACAGAATCAAAAAGACTAGAAGGCAGTTATATGTTGCCTTGCATCTTTTCACATACTCTTGTTCTGACTAAACAGCCGGGCAATAGGGCACAGTTGTTATGATTACAGATCTTTTGGAGATGATCCATCTAGATGTTTCATACTGAGAACAGCCAATTGGCAATGCAGTAAGACCTCAGGGCTCAGGCTAGGACGCTACTGAACCCTGGTTCTCAAAAATAAAAGTTTTCTTACCCTGCCGATTGAGTTTTTTTTTTAATGTTTTCTTACTACAAAACTTGATTATGAGGCATTATATGACATGGATTTGCTTGCAACAAGAAATAGTCAACACTAGTGCAAACCATGTGTACCTGGCGGACCACAACATAGTCACCTACAGCAATACTGAGCTCACCATCGGCCTCAGCATCAAATGGATGAATCACCTGCTCAGAGAAGCCACAAATTCCTAAGCTAGCTGAATGCGCAGCTGGAATGTTCAACAATGTATACTAATTGTGCAATTTTTGTGTATAGTAACACCACATTGGCGTCAATATAATAGTATTTATCTAATATAAAACTGGACCAAGATGCAATTTATAGTTCAGTGGCAAGTTTTGTTGAAGATGTAGCTGTCTGAACCATATGCAGAGCTCAATCGATATTCGTTTATATGTTTTCATATCATTGAAAGTCCACATGAGCTTGTAAACAGCACATAAATTCATATAATTTCAGGGTTTCTCCACTAAAGAAACTAATTGTTGCAGAATGAGTGAAGTTTTTCACATGCCTCATATTTGCTTATTCACCATATATAAGTATAAAGTATTTCTTAATCTAATCAGAAAGTAAGCACCAGAGAAGTTACTGGGAAAACTTTGTAATGCTTCAAAAATCCCCATCAGATTATCCACGGTATTTGAACAATAAATTGGATAATTTTTTCTTCTCCAACAAATTTTACATCAATTGAGTGCCACCAAAAAAAATCAAAATACAGAAGCACCAAAAGAAAACATACCTCCCCAACAAAATGCACCTCCTGACCATTCCCGACAGATTCGTCAGGTTTACTCAATACTGGATCCTCTGATGTGCTACTCTGTGAACGTACATGTATTGGTGTTGCTTCAGATTCAGGTCCTGATGATGGCTCATCATAGTGGTTTACTGACTCATTATGATGTTTAGCATGGAGCATCTGCGCATATGTGCAAGATAATCTTCAGCACTTTCAGGTTCCAAGGCATTGCAAGAAAAGAAATCTCATTTTTGTATGAGGCACCTCATCATGAAGTTTATTTGGCTCATCATAGTGGTTTACTGACTCATTATGATGTTTAGCATCGAGCATCTGCGCATACGTGCAAGATAATCTTCAGCACATTCAGTTTCTAAGACATTGCAAGAAAAGAAATCTCATTTTTGTGTGAGGCACCTCATCATGAAGTTTATTTAGAATATCAGCAGCATTTTGATGATAAGCGCTCTCAGCATCAACCTGCAACCGTAACACAGGGGATGACAATAATCATATAACTATTTATGCAAGATACATTCTACTGTGACATTTGGAGATAGCAATTCCTGTATGTAGGGATTTAAGAATCCCAATGCTGCTCTTTAAAACAACAGATTGTCTGTTAATCAAATTTCTAGTATAAACACTTGAGGCCAGGTACGCCGCAAGAAGAGTTTATATTTGAGAAGGTGCAGCCTAGCAAATTGTCAGCTTTTTGAAATTGAAAGGATAGAGAGGCTTGAGTGGTCATATACGAGATCTCAATACTGAAATATGGACCATGCAGTTTCAACTGATTACTGAAAGTTTTGAAATAACAGCAAGCCATGTCATACCATTGCAAGCAGCCGTTCATATGTAACCTGTTGTTGTTGAGCCTCTACAGCCTCCATAGCTGCAGTTGCTTCTCTCCCTAATGCTGCCAGTGTAGTTCGAAGCTCCGATAGTTTTGATTCTGCATGTTGCAGTTTCACAGAACTATCAGCATTACCATGACTCTCCTTGGATTTAAGTTGCTTTCTCATCACATCAGCTATCTAATAAAAAAAAATTCACCATAAGTAGGTGGCACTCATATAGGAGAAAATACGTCATTTTATAACTCACTACCTGAGATTCCATGTCTTGTCTGATCTTTTGGTAACGGTGAGTTAACAAGCGGGCATCTTCAAGGGGAGCACTCATTATCATTTCCCGGAGAGGCTCAAACACCTGTCATTGTACATAAGGCCATCAGCTGAACAGTTTTATTCGACATCAAATGCATATAAATCTAAAATTTGACACTATGATCTATGAAGGAGCATTTGTAATCTCCAAATTTAATGATAAGTAAAAAAACAATGAGGCAAACTTTGCTATCACCTGCTCGCCAAGAACTATAAGAAGATTCTCTTGCTCTTTCTCCATTTGGTTATGAGATTTGCCAAACTCCACAGAAGCCCTTTCAAGAACAAAACCAAAACTCTGATTGTCGTTTCCATATCTGCAGCAACCTTCAGCTAGTCTTTTGACTACAGAAAAAAAAATCATATGACAGTTAGAAAAATGTCTGAAAAATAAGGGCATAAGGATGTCGCAGCAAAACTACGCACAACAACTCACCTATCTCCATCTGTTTGGTGCTAACAGCAATGAAACCTTCGATGCCTCGTATGATATTTCGCTGGAAATGCTACGGAACAAGAGAAAATTCCCAATAAATCCTTAACTGTTAGCTAGAATTAGTATTCTTATTGCGCAGAACTTATGCCGTACCTTAGCTGCTCTCGTACTACTATAGAGCCTTTGGAGATTCTGGTGGCACTCAAGCTCCGCTTCATCCACAAGAGAAGGATCCTCATTATACTGTGCGCTGAATTGCCTGCGGACGGCCTGCATCATCGCACAAACTATCTCAAGTAGACAAAACACACAGCGGATTAGGGAACATTCAATGTGTAAATTCTATCGAAATTAGACTCTTGAGTGCCGAATATTCAGATGTGACAGGCAAAGGCCTAAGAAAATGAGCAGCACCCAATTGGTGCCAGACTGATGACTGATCAGAGCATAGAGAACACGCATAAATCAGTTCCTTGTACCAGCTACTGCTCTCCCAATCTGGTACATGCCATCTGAAAGTTCATAATCCTAAAACTAGAACTGGTTCCTCACTTGCTCGGGATTAATCGAAGACGTGAGGAAGCACATCAACAGGAGCCCGATGGTATACGGCCTCGAATGCTCTCTCGCTCCGTGGCTGTTCGAATTTCGCGCCAACACCGGCCATCCAGCCACTCGCGCGTGATTGATGCGAAGAAGAATCACTCAAATTAATAAGAGCGGTAGAAACCCGTACCTTCTGCTGCTTGGCGACGTGCTCACGGAGCTTGCTGGCCTGCTTCTTCAGCGCCTCCATCCGCGCCGTCGACCAATCACGGAGAAGCGGATTGGTTAAAGCAACAGTAGCTCGAGGCGAGCAACACCCCAGAACAGAAAAGGCAGGGTCACCAATCGATCGAACGCTCACGAACGCGAACGCGGCCAAGAGCCAACGCGAGGCAGCTAGAAAGCGGCTGCGGGCGGCGGAGGCTAATGGAATGAATATCTCCTTCGTCTAGTTGAGAAGGGAAAAAGCCCGGCTGTCACGGTTGGCGCCACACCCGCGCGGAATCGGAATCGATGCTGCTCCTCCGATGGCGCCCGCCGAGACTTGGCTTGGGAACAGAGTTGTGGCGCGCCGGCAGTGGAAGACAAGACCGTCGTCACCGTCTCCTCGTCCGATCCTGCGAGGTCACTCCGCGTTTTGTTCGGATGCGGTGGTGGACTCGTGGTGTAGTAGTGGCGTGTGGTGGGGTGGGTGTGGGGAGGGGCCGCAAGCCGCTTCTGCTCCGCTGTTGCAGTTGCTGCGGCGGCGATGCCGTTGGCGCGGGGCGCGGGTTAAAGGCAAGGGAAATTGCCAAGGGAAGTGGAGGCGCACACCGCACGCGCCGGCAGCGGTCTCCTTGTTGGATTCGGCGGGGTGCCAATTGGCCGGTCAGCGTCCATCATGGCGAAGCGGGAAATTTCCGTCGGGAATCTGTGCAGCAAACGTAACTGTGGGTTAACTTGCGGAGCATCGGATCGATGGATGGAATCAACCGAGGAGAACACGGGATCGGATCGAAAAGGTTGCCGCGTTTGCTCGTGCACGCCGTGGTGTGCGGCGCCGTGCGCGTCGAGCTGGTGCGTTGGGGGAGCGTAGGAGCCGGTCCACTGAATTTGGCGGAGGCGCGGCGTGGATTTGGTTGTGGCGAGCAGGGATTACGACCGGAGGCAACGGCGCGGAGGCCGCACCAGAAACACCGCTTGAGCTTAATTAACATCGTGCCATGCCGTAGGATTTGGGGTTGGGACAAGTCGCCAAAGGACAGTTGCAGCTGGAGCTGGGCCGTCAGCTGAGCAGAGGATAACGAGAGCTACTGTATTGTTACGTGGCCTCACAATAAAATAAACAATATTTTTTAATTTTTTAATAAAACTAATAATCACATAGAGATGTTTAAAATTTTAAAAAACTTATTTTAAAACGAAGAGAGTATTACACACTACTACTGTATCAAAAGATTATGTTAGCCGTCATACAAGACTAAGCACTTAGAAAAGTTTTCATGGTTACACTTTTCTTGAAACCAAAGAAAGTAGGGCAGCGACCTTTGTTGAGACAAGAGTCCAAAGAAGATTATTATAGATACTAATCACCAGGCCAAGGTGGCACTCCACCATCAAAAGTAACAAAACATCCCCGCGAAAGATAAAGTGACAAGTGCCTAAATAACTATTCAGAGCGATCAATTTGATGGCAACTCAATGCATCCATGTTTCCAATTTTTGTATGATTTAGGATCATCTAAAATCATACTACCTCTATCCATAAATATAAATATTTTTTAATTTAATTAAATCATTTTTTAATTTTAACTATTAATAATAGAAAATTAAGATATTTCATCATATATATTACTATATTGTTGGTGAAATAAACTTTATATACAACATTTTATATTTTCATCATATATAAATTATATTACTAGATTTTTTATAAAATAAACTTCCATTATGCAACATTTTATATTAAAAATTTAAAATATTATTAATCAAAATTGATAGAATTTAAGTTTGATCAAAAACAGAAATGCAAAAATCCTTATATTTATTGACTGAAGGAGTAGCTACACATTGCACGCCCAACTGTCCTACTCCTGCCTGTCTCCACGATCCCGCAACAATGCAACGAGAGTGACCATACAGAATCAGATAACTTGAAGCTGGATTACAATACATAGCGATGAACCACCAAAGAAGTTCGCAGCAAGAACCGACACTTCCACTATGCTTGGAAAAAGTCGATAAATTGAAATTTCCTGACATCAATTGACTACTCGTCGTACTCGGATCAATGTGAAGCTACCAGGAGCGAGACAGTCTTGCGATGCCAAACCGATGTTCATTTCATACTTGCATGAAGTAGATACAGAGACCATAGAGGCACCGCTGAAACACAAACTGGACTCAACACGCGAGTTTCAGATCATGACTCCGCAAAACCCAACTACCCAGGACAATACTAATACACAAATATAGCGAAACACTGACTGTCGAAACCGATTTTTATTCCATCAGAACCGACCCAGGCAACTCCACCTCGCTTCACTCTATCGTAAGAGAGACACGACGAACGTCTAGCCGGAGATCTGGATGGACTTCACCTCGGTCTTCTTGACCTCCTCCTTGGGCACGGTGACGGTGAGCACGCCGTTCTCCATGGCCGCCTTGATCTGCTCCGTCTTGGCGTTCTCGGGGAGCCTGAACCGGCGCATGAACTTGCCGCTGCTGCGCTCCACGCGGTGCCAGGTGTCCGTCTTCTCCTCCTGCTCCTTGTTGCGCTCGCCGCTGATATGGAGGATGTTGCCGTCCTCGACCTCCACCTTCACCTCCTCTTTCTTCAGCCCCGGGACGTCCGCCTTGAACACGTGCGCCTCGGGGGTCTCCCTCCAGTCGATGCGCGCGCCCGCGAAGGCGGCGGTCTCGGAGCCGGTGCGGGGGAACGACGGGAAGAGGCTGCCGCCGCTGCTGCCGGAGCCGAACGGGAAGCCCTCGAACGGGTCCCAGAGGTCGAGGGAGAAGGGGTCGAACACGCTGCTGCGGCGGGGGATCAACGACATGGTCGGTGCTTCAGGGAAACCGAAGATCGCTTGGCTGTGAACGAAGACTTGAGTGGTTCGAGGGATCCTTGGATGACTATTGCTTGATGTCTTGCCTGGGTCCTTGTCACCACGGGAGGGAAGATTTTATAGAGCTCAGGGAATGGTGATCGGAGCGGAGGAGAAAGTGGTTCTAGACGATTCTCACGTGTTCCGGCGTTAATCTGACGCAGCGCGAAGTGGTCGGTGGGTCCCTGGAGAAGGCACTAGAGCTTTCCGGTGTTCGATGTTCTGTTTCCAGTGGAAATGGGCTTCATAAGCCTTTGCTCCCATGGGCTACAGCCTCTGTGCTAGAAACCAAACACTTATCGGCCCAACAAAATCGCAGCCCATGGAAGACAAGCACGCGATCCCTCCTTCTGCAGGCAGTGGGTTTGGGGAGTTTAAAGAAGCAAAATTCACTCAGGTGGCGTTTGGCAAATGGAAAATGAAAAATGAAATTGTGATTGAGAAATAAATAAAGAGTTGCGATTGAATGAAATGGATGAACCAAGAGTCCGGATCTTCTCCTCCATTTCCTTATCTCAAACTCATGTCCCATTTCCCAATTGCCAAACGGCACATCAAGTACAGAGTCAAAGTAGACGGCAATATAGTTTCCAAGAAGGCAACAAAACATAGGCCCCATAAGTACAATCTGATTTCAGTACTTGATGCACAGCAATTTTCAAACAGTTTTCGTTGAAAATGACAGCACTTGCATGGTTCACCAATGCGATCAAGCTAGCACAGCTGAGCATACCAAAATAGATCGGTTTGGTATCCTCAAGGCTTAAATGAGATAATACTAACATACAGCAGGTTTCATGTAAAAGCGGGAGGACTTCAAATTTTCACCTTCAAGTCCCGCTGCATTGATAGCCTGGTCAGGAGGAATCAGCAGCTGCACTGGCTGGGGGTGATGGCTGTGCTTCAGTGCGTTTGACAGACGCACACTTGATCAGATGGTTGTAGCTTCCCTTCTCCTTGAAAAGTTGAGAGAAATGATGCTTGCAGTAGAGGATGCCCTCCAAGGCTGCATAGTTGGACGGTGAGATGGCACAGCCCCTGTGGGAGCATTTGAAGCAGGACTTGTGGTATGCCTTTTCTTCAACTGAAACCTGCGATGTGTTTTTAACGGGCATGAATTACAACCACTGCCAGCGACACATTTTGGAGGCTGGAGAGAAATTGGGAAGGACTTTGATGAATCAACATAAGAAGAAATAAACTTTGATTTATAGTAAAATGCGATCCCTTAGGATTGATCACATGATGTTCTGTATGATATAATGATCATCTTGATGAACTAACTAATCAATAAAATGCATAGTATCAAAATTGCCTAGCAAGTCTTTGAAATGAAATATTGAAGACCAACCGAGAATGAATAAAATGTATACCTTCAACACTGCCTAGCAAAATTTGAAATGATATACTGAAGACCAAATGATAATGAAGTAGCAAAAATTACCTTCCCAAGAGGATATGCCGTTTTACCACAAGTTGCGCATTTGTCTTGTGTTCCTGAAAACATCCTTGCAGCTTTGCTTGGCGATCTAGTCTGAACACAGAATTTTGCAAGGCATTAAGCACTACTCAACTTCTACACACAGAGTGAGAAACTAATGAGGCTAGACAGGCACTTACCAGCTCAGGAGCCACCTTCTCCCGAGTACTCTTCACAGCTGAAAAGAAACAAGGCAACCAACTGACACATTACCGCATCATTAACACATTTGAATTTGATAACTTAAGAACTAAACGTCTGATGCTCTTAGTCATTGGAATCTAACAGAACCTACCTGATTGGAAGCTCTTGTTGTAGCTCCCGGTCTCTTTGAACAATTGCTCGAAATGGGTCTTGCAGTATGGCACTCCTTCGAACGAGGAATAGTTGCTAAACTATAGAAGGCAAACAAGATGAATAGAGAGATTAGCAGACCTATGTACATCTTCGCGTAACCCCTCCAAGCTATTAAATTAAAGTGATATACTCCTGTCCCAGAAAAAAAAAAGGTCAAATGAGCGCCTCTCTTCACGGTCCTCCTTTACTATAAAAAGTCATCAGAGAATGTAAAACTGTCGAAATGTCAAAATCAGGCGCAGGAATTCTATAAAGATATCTTCGCCAGATCCATTAACCACATCAATCCGCAGATGTGCAGTTACAGACACTGTCCTACAGATCCATCTAGCACCAACATTTCTTTATCTTTCCGTTACTCTCATCCCCGGCAAGACTATAACAAAAAGAGGATTGGCCAGGGAGAGATAACAGCGTCACATAGGGTGGATTTGCAGTGCTGGCACTTAAGCAGGACCGGTGGAAGACGGCGCCGTCGGTGGAGAGCTGGTCCATGGAGTACACCGTCTTGATGCACACCTTGCTCTTCTGCTGCGTCCCGCTGAACATCCTGTCTCTCCTCCCTAGTCCTCCCCTTCCACGCGAGATCTGAGAGCGCGCGATCCGACCTTGGCCTGCGAGCGAGGAATGAGCACTACGTCGGGGATCGAGATGGCCGGTGTTATATAGGAGTACGCAGAAGACGCGATGCAATTAAGCAGTACAATTATGTATGAGACGGGCTCGTCTCCCCCAGCTCAGCTCGCCGCAACTCACTTTTGCCGCGGCGGAAAGGAAAAGGCAGGTGAGGGAGGGAGGGAGAAACGAAAACAATCGTCAGTCGTCACATCGGATGCAGCGGTAAAGCGGGGCCCGGGAGTCGGATCCTGAGACTGGATGATACTACAAATCTCCGTTTTCAAATAAGTCAGTTTTAATTTTTTGATCGCTCGTCTTTTTTAAAAAGATTTTGACATATAAATATAAAAAATATACATTTTCAAAGTATATACGATGATAAATTATATAATGTTATTTATAAGTTAACTAACGAAATAATTTTAAAATTATAATTAGTCAAAGCATGAACAATAAAAGTTAAAATTGCCAAATATTTGTAAATAGAGGTTTGTATCCTAGTCAACATGCTTTGCAACTGTAGTATCCCATTGTTTTGCCCCTCAGACATATTATTATATGACCGCTACCAACCGCTCAAAAATTCAGCGCAGCACCAAACTAATCACATTGTAAATAATACTACTAAATATCTAGCAGGTGGCCTTACCGTGCAAGCATTTAGGGTTCAACACTCGGCATCTCTTCATCTCGTACTGCCTCTCTTTTTTACGAAATCATGCTACATTACTGGTTAAGCCATCTTGGTTTACACTCTGCAAAAGGAACAGTGCATGACAAACTAAAGTACTGAAAGATGGATTGCAGTTACTAGGCGCTCAATGTTGGCCGAACAACATGCAGAAACATAGAAGACCAAAGAATGCAACAATAGAACCAGGAATACCAAAAAAATATATAATGATTTTTTTTTAGATAATAGAAACAACCAGCCTTTTGCGCTGGTGTATACAGTCAAATTCTGAACTTCTCCAAAAAGGATATCTAAGTACAATCAGAATGGAAAAAAGAAAGAGGTTACAATCCAATACATCAAGGTGCTTCAATTGTAGCATGTTGTAATCATCCATGATTAGCAAAGGTTGACATTGCAATGGCCTCTAGTGTATGGCATATCTTCACTATTTTCTCTCTGCATGATTCTTTTTTAAAAGTATCCAGAATCGGAACCAGTATATATTGATTATTGAGGGAGTTCTTGAATTCGAAAAACTGATTCTCAGAACTGATATTTTACTCACATCAATTCTGCGACCGTGTTATATTAACAAATCATAATGGTTCCTCCCACTGTATAACAGCCTTACTGGCATCTTTTTCTTCCACTGCTTTGAATTTTTGGTAAATTCTAATCCGTACTCAGCTATGGGAATGAAGCCATTACCCCAACCATGGTACTACAAACATATACAATTCATGTGAGCCGCTGAATTTGGGGAACATAGTAGCAGTTGCTACAAAGTAAAACATATGCAAGTACTCCTTTCATACAAAGAAAAAACAACATAGCTAATAAGAAATTGGAACGAAATGCTTTAATCCAGATAAAGATCAACTTCAACAATGGATTTGGGTTAAGCAGGGAAAGGTATAAAGAGTAAAATATCCTTAAACTTAATTGATAGCCAATATATTTCCAGGTTATAATATATTTCTGCATCAGAATCTTGACAGATATCTTGATCCTAGAACAAAAAGGATTCAAAACATATTTAACAGTGAAGAAGAAATTTATAATTATACAAAGTGATTTTAAATACTCCAGATCATTGAGTGCTAAGCTGGATTTCACTTTTTTATTCTCAATATTATTTTATTTTGTTTATATCATTATGCCGCAATCAGGATCCAATAGTAATGATAACTCTGAGAGTTTCACTATTGTTCCCAGACAATCAGAAATGGCCCTTTTATTTTGAGTCGCAACAATATTTACAGATTTCAATCAAAGATCTAGCATATATCTTTGTACATGTATTGTGTCTGAAGATGGTATAATTTACCTCGCGCTCTGGAATATAAATAATTATTGGCTGCCGGCATAGTTTGGACAAAACCTGAAAAGAAAAAAATGTCATTTGCAGCTTATATTAAGATCAATTTGTTCTTAAGCTCCATGTCATGGAAGGGATCACAAGTTTTCTGATGGTGGATTAGGGATTTTCATCCTTTTCAATGGCTTGAAAGGAATTGTATTAAATATATACCAAGAGTTCTGACTCTCCACCCCAGAAATCAGGCCGCCTTATCCTTTGGCAATAGCTACAGAAATCAGAAATAAGTCATCATTTTTATCTAAGCTAAAGCCATCAAAAGCAAAGAAAGAAATTACATGATCCTAACCGTTTCAATGATTGCTCCACTGTAATTGCAATAACAGCTTCTTCATACTTTTGCCGTTCCGCCGCGCTGTCACATATAACTTCTTTCACAGCCATCCGCAAATCATCTAGAATATGAGGTGAATTTTGCATTAATATTTTTTTAACAAGTTTTAAACAATAAACTCTACCAAAGGAAAGGCAGTAAACATTAGGCATTATGTAGCTACACACAACTTAGAGATGACTTTTCACATTCTATGGATATGAAGTTGCTCAAGAAAATCAAAAACCTTTATTTGGATGAAAAAAAAAGGATCCTCAGAATTCGATGGGAGCCGGCTGATGCTGAATGTGCAAGTGTGCAATCGGTAATGTCGATTGAACAATGCCTACTGGTCCTTCAGGTCTCACTTGATAGTATCCATTTAGTCTGGTAATTATGACTAGACCAAACTCTAAATCTATAATTTTTCAGCAGTTTTCTAAAAGAAGTTACCATTAAGAATTGGGACGCATCAGTAAGACATGCTTTCTCACATAGTCCCGTTGAAAGATAAGAACTGAATCAGGCTCTTGGTTGGCGTCGTGGTGCTATATGATGCTCAAAACTTATGAAAACAAATGATCTGCTTTGCAAATAAAAGTTCTGACCATTAACATAACTGTAAGCTTCAGTTTCTTTAATAAGGAAAAGGGAGAGGACCACGATTCACATGCTTTGACAAAGAAAATTTTACTTCTAGCTAAAGAACAAGTTATGGTGTTCTTAATAATATGTAAATTACTTCCAGATCTGGCCTATGCACAGCTCAAACTATCTCAGACCAACCAATTCGTAAGCAACTAAAATTAAATAAAAGCAGTCATACAACATTATAATGTGGAGAGCTGGAGATTAACCCACAGACGAGGGAATGTTCCGGTTACCTGCATCTTGTACCTCCTCCCTTGGGGTCAAAGGAATCCCCTTATTCTTTGCCATTCCTTTAACCTACAAACAGCATGTCAGTTTCCGGGTAACCCAGATAAATACATTTTAACGCACTTGAAACAAAATCTGTTCCTACTGAAACTTAAAATCGTCAGATAACAGATTCCAATGAAGACTGACAAACAACAATCCTCAAGCGCACACAGTGCAGCGGCAGAAAGAGACCATGCTGCAACTTACCAACGCTCGAAACATGCACCTGCCATCGCCGGTAACCCTCTGAACCCCGTAGTGCTCCACCTTGTTCAGCGCTGCCGACCACCCTCCCCTCCTGCATCCAGAACAAGTTGTTGTCAGCTCAGCTATGCAAACACTCCATTCGATTCAGATGTGTTTATCGAGTTTAGGAGCAGAAGACGCAGACTACAGCGACGGGGCAATCCTGGCGAAGCAGTGGAGGCGGGGCCAGGACGGAGAAGAGGGCGCGGGCGCGGAGTCCTCGAGGAGCTCGAACTTGGCCGTGCCGTCCCTGAGCCGCGCAAGAAGAGTGGCTGTGACGAGCACCACCGAATCAAAGACATGCGTGGGAATCAAAAAGCCATAAGATACGGCAACACCCATCGGGCGAGTGCAGCAGCTACCAACCGTTAGACGGCCGCGCCTCTGCCGCCATTCTGCTGCGATCTGCAAAACCCACGCTCTCTCCAAGTCGATTTCCCGAAGGCAGGGCACGAGTGGAAGGTTGAAGAAGAAGGGGATAGGATGATGTGGCCGGCCTACATAAAGGACACGCTACATGTAGCGTAGCCCAACAGGCCCAACTAGTGGGGAAGACGCGGCCCAGTTTTAAGGAGAGGTCCGCCCAGAATTTTTTTAACTGGTTTTGTCCATGTTTTTTTGCCTAACCTTGACATCCACCAGCTTGTAAAACAGTTGTATTCTTACAGCAATTAACATTTCCAAATACGGAATTGATTCAACATTTCGCAATAGAAACTCCAAGAAAATTGTGTCCTAACAAAAAAAAAAAGAGAATGGAGGGAATCAGTCGTTAGAGGATGTTCTCGCCTCTCGATCACGGGATATTTAATTTTTTACCATCCGATTCGACGATCTTCAACAATTTATCATTAAATTCGATGGCCTTCAATTATTTGCCACTGACACAACGAATTGTTTTAAATCATGCCATCGAACCCATGCTTAACTATTTTTTTATATTTTCTTTTCTTAATGACACTCTTAAGGAACTTGATCTTTCCAAATTGGGTTTCAGTGGCATGGGAAGGGAGAGAAGCACGACAATGGCGGCTGCGAGGAAGCTCGACCAGACAGGACACAGCTCCATGCCGTCCCAATCAGCACAGCTTCCACCTCCGCTCGCCCCACACCCTGCTTCCTCTCATTCCCCATGGTTCGAAGTTCTTGCGTGAGCTTGCTCCTCGCTGTCGCCTCATCCTCCACCCCTCCGACGTTGGCTCCGACCATGACAGAGTAGCTGTTCTGTGTGCTGCCGGCCTTCAGGACCACTGTCCTCGTCAACACATGCATCACATGTTACATCAGCCTCTACATCGTCTACGAGCTCTCTCGCCGAGGCCACCGTGTGCTCGTCATGGCCCACCACGCAGTGGCATCCATGGGCGCAAGTCCCCCGACCTTGTCCTGGTGTGCATCATCTTATCCAACATCACTGATCCAGGTGCCTGGTTGACAAAGCAGTCCCTGCGTGAGCCTGTGAGTCTTAAGCTTTCCTCACCGTCACCTTGCCAGGTTTCTCTCTCTTCTCTCTCCGCTGGACCTGCAGATTTGTTAAGAATGTCATCAAGAAAAGAAAATGTGAATAAAAGCTTAAGTATGAGTCCGATGGCATGATTTAGAACAGTTTGTTGCGTCAATGTCAAATAATTCAAGGCCATTGAATTTAATGGTAAATTGTTGAAAGCCGTCGGGTGGTAAAAAATTAAACATACCCTCGATCACAGTCAGCAAACCTATTCGCGCAGTGGTGCACAGAAAGCTCGTGTCCTACTCTCAAACCACGGGACGCCCCGGCACCGAAGCCAACGACACAGACCGCGGCAGGCAACCACCCCTCAGCCAGGTCCCCGGGCACCGGACGCGACGGCTGACCGGCAGCGCATTCTTGACCTGTCACCACAGTCCCCTTCCGCTTGCCAGCGTGCGGCGACCTACCTCCTGCAGATATTTTAGTTGCGCCACAAATATCTCTCTCGCGCCACATAGCACGGGCGATCTCGGCATTTCTGCGTGCGCTAAACGTAGTGTGTCCAACGGCCAGAGGTGGGTAGATCGGGCAGGCTGCTGGCACGCGAGATGTCGTCGAGGCCGGACAGGAGCGACGCGCACCTCTCCCCCGAGGCCGAGGCCGCGCGGGAGGCCGAGGTGCGGGAGTACTTCGACGGCGCGGCGCCCAAGCGGCACACCAAGCCGTCCCGCAGCGAGCACTCGACCGTCTACGCCGACGCGCTCGTCCCGGACGACGCGAGCGGCAACAACTCCCACCCCGAGCTCGACAAGTTCCAGGAGCTCGAAGCGCACACCGAGGTCTCGCTCCGTTCCTGGCTTCACCCCTCCCTGCATGAGATGTCTGAACCGCGAGCAGCTTGTGACGTGGTACGAGTTGCTGTTTCTTTCAGAAGCTGGTGTACGAGGGCGGCAAGATGAGCGAGGAGTTCGTGGAGACGGAGTACTACAAGGATCTCGGCTGCGTCGGCAAGCAGCACCACACGGTCACTCTGGCTTTGCTCTTCTTCCTAATCCTACTCCCTTTTCGTGCGTGGTTTTCATCATCACCGGGCTGTTTGTTTACTAACACGTGAGCCTACCTGCGATGCTTGTCTGCTCCTGTACCGCGATAGCAGACTGGAACAGGCTTCATCGAGATGGACAAAATCCACGGCACCTCGTTCAAGCTGCATGAAGACCGTAACGGAACAGAGCGGCATGCTTCTTGCGAGGGGAACCCCGCGACCAACGAGTGGACTCCGTCGGCTGACACGGTAGGACAAGTTTTAGCCGGGTCATCAGTTATCACCTTACCCTTGAGTTGGCGTATCTTTGTTCAAGAGCTCATTGGTGACCAAGTAATTTGTGCGTAATTCAGGCGTATCCGACCTCAGACAAGCCTAGCAAACGCCACGGCTGAACGATAGATATTGACATCAGGCGCCGGCATCCACCGGCAAATAAAATTAAATAAAAAAACGCATCGGTTATCTGCGGATGAAGGGCAGCTGTATCTACCATATCATGGATGGAATTATGTTAGTATTGTACTTTCTTGGGAACATGTATTGTACTCGAAATAACTTCGCAATGCAAATCTGTTTTGTGTCTGTCAAGTGGAGGAAACGAAGCAAAATTTGTTTCTATGGTGACCAATTCAGAATCTGGATTTAGCTTGGACGCAAACAGAGGATAGAAATGTAGGGCCAGAGCAATCACTGTGAGCAAAAAAACATCGAACTGTATAGGCGCTGGTTTGGTGAGATCAGTGCCTTGAGCAATCACCGTGAGATCGCGCCAGTTTCTCGAAGGACGGATGGCTGATGCCTAAGCTAATTTCGTGTTACTATCGTGTATCCCTCCGTACCACTGTAGTACTATTATCACGAGGTATGCAGAGTCATGGTCCTCCAGATTGTGAAGTGATCTTTACTCTACAATTTCATGCGTTCATCTTTATTTGACTATAATCTATTCAAAGTCTCATAGCATTATCGATCTTCCAAAACATTTACAGAAGTATTCTTATTGCCACCCATGTATCATCTTGTTTTTAATAATAAACCAAATCAATCTTTCATTTATAATAAACCAAATAATAATACTCTTTTCATTATTAAATTCAACTTTGACTATTCGTATGATATATTTTGTTATAATTCGATTTATTATTAGAGTTATTGGAATCGCAACTTAAAATTTTACATATTTGAACTAATTTTTTGAATAAGACAAATAGTCAAAGTTGATGTTAAAGTCAACAGTGACATCAATTTAAAAATGGAAGGAGTATATTTTATTATAATTTACTTTATTATTTATCATTAAAGTTATTTGAATTATAACTTATTATTTTATATATTTGAATTAAATTTTTAAATAAGATGAATGATCAAGAAGTTATAAGTGAACAGAAATGGAGGGAGTATAATAAATAGGTTTATTTTTCCTCCCTAATTTCAAATGACAGAAATACTCGATTTACTCGCATGAATGAAATTGAAATAGAGCAATGATTTGTATGACATCTATTGTGAACTAATCCGTCCTTATTGTTGGACAATTTGTTTTTTTATGGCTTGGACAATTTGTCCTTTGTGATGGTAGTGAAAAGAAACAAAATCATGTTGCAAGCAATTTTGCTCATCCATTTTACTGTGGTGATAATATGCAAAAATATTTTTATTGTGATGATATCATACAAAATACCTTGGGAGCGCAATTTCAAAGGAAAAATATAGGGTCCCCGAATTTCTAAGAAAAAAAGGTCCGAGGCTAAAAGGGAAAACACAAAACAAACAAATAAATAAAAGCGCGAAAAGATAAACTGATGGCGCCAAGCGGCGCCATGTGTAAACCGAAAGGTGGCTCCGACAGTCCGACCATTCGTGCGCCTGAGCCAATTCAACCCGATTTGAAAGAGTTTCGCGTCCGCCCCTCTCCAGAACCTTCCCCGACGCCCACCTCTATTTATTCCCACGCACACGCGGCCCAACGGAACGTCGGAAACGGAAGTCCAGGCCGTGCCGTACTGACGCGAGAGGCTGAGAGACGACAGGCTTCGGAGCCGCGGAATCGGCGGGTCGTTGCTGAGAAGGTAACACCAGATTTTCCTCTTTGTTAACAGTTCATCCGAAACGCTGATCTTGTGATGTGACCGAGAACCAGCGAATTTTGGGTTCAAGAATTCTAGTTTGATGCCTCTCATCGTTTTCGCATGCCGTCAAGTGGAAAAAGGATTGAAAACAATCAACCTCTACCTGCCTGCCGCCTTTGTATACTGGGCTGCAGTTATGAATAAAATTAGTTTATATGCCATAAGAAATGTAAGGTTCAGGATCAAACTGTCAAAGGATGGTTAATCTCAAATTTAGGAAGATTTTATTTCAAGATGTGCTAGTTTTGTGCGAGGTAAAAGGAACCTGAACCGAAGATTGCCTGAGTTAGTTCTGTGGCAATATATCCCCGTTTTGGTAACAAATTTTATTAGGTGTGGATTCTCTTTCTTTAGATGTTGTATACACCTTAAGTGTTCAGATAGAGGAGCACCAAAATAATTTTTCGAGGGCTCAAAATTTTCAGGAAACAATACTACTTTTATTGACCTAAATCATAGTACTTTCCTATGTTGATTAGAGAAGGAAAAATATCGTGAAAGCAAACTTTAATGGCATATGAAATGATAATTGTGTGTTGTTCTGAATAATAGTATGTCAATGCTTCTAGTTCATAGTGAAAATGAAAATGCACTAATAAACAGAGAGAAGAGATGGTTACCTGTAGAAAAGGAGATTGAAAAATATTTACTTCTAAAATCTTTGCCATCAGTTAAACTCATGAAATATTATCAGGCGCAACATGACTTTATTCTGCAAATTTTGGTTATAAATTAAGGGCTTCTATCCATTTTTGTTAGCTATAAACTA
>BCLG01005898.1:0-22035 GCA_001602295.1 Zoysia matrella | reverse complement strand
CGTGGAGCACCTGGGGGCGGGGCCGCGCCCGGAGCCGGTGACGGAGCCGGCCCGCGGGAGATCTGGAGGTTGGCGAACGACGCCGGGAGGGCTCCGGCGCCCGGCGGTCGGGCGGGCAAACCCTGCGACGCAGGGTTTTGCGCGCCGGCGAACAGCGGCGGCGGCTGCTGCGGCGACGACATAGATCGCGGTCAGATAGCAGATCGGGATCCCGGCGGGGCTGCGAAGGAAGGAGAGGCGTCTTTTATTGCCTCGCCTGTGCTGGTCTATTCGAAGCGTTTACCATGGGCCCCAGCAGACGTCTCATTGACAGAACGGACCTACATGTCATGCACATACTTGGCTCGGCACTTTTTTTCTGGGCCCGCGTTGCCGTCTGTGCGGAGCGGTTACCGCGGCCTGTCGGGAGCCTATTGGGCGCGTTGCGTGGAGGGCCATGAGGCTCCGACGTGGAACTTGGCCACGTTGGACGTTTCCCAGATGTAAAAAGGCTTCTCTAATCTAATGTGCTATAGTTGGTTCTATGGACGTGTTTGGTTAGATGCCAGAAGTTGCTACGCCGAAGGTTTGGCGTGCCAAACCATTTTGGCTCGTGTTTGTTTCATCACCGCAGATTAGGCGCGCTGAAGAATGTTTGGCAGCTGCTTGCACACTTTACGGACGATTTTGCGCCGAAGTTGCGGCGAGCAATTCGTCCGCCACATATTTGCCCGAGACGCCACGTGCACACTACCACCTCGAGCCTCTGTGCTTCGCCTGCTCTGGGCACAATCTCCGCCTGTGGAAGGTGCAAGACGCCATGGTAGGGATGGCACTAGGAGGAAGAGAGATTAGAGTAGGGAGGTGAGGAGCTGATGGGCTGTAGGTAGGTGAAGAACAGCGGCACTGCAGAGAATCGCTTCAAAAGGGCGGCCGAGGATCCAAGCAATGGAAGCATGTGAGTATATCTACGAACAATGAGAGAGATAATTGCTTCTGAGAGCAAGAAGAGCTGCTTGTGCTGTGGGTGGAAGTGGAAAAAAGCTGTGAATGAGTGGATAAGGACCATGGGTATACAGTTCTGCACTACTTGGGTTCCCTTGGTGACCGGGCCAAACTGGCCATGAGATTGTTTTTTTTTTCATTTTTTAATGGACACAAATGTTGATAGCTGATACATTTATCTTGATAATAGAGGATTTCATAGCTATTATATTCAAATTTATTTCCTCAAATTTCACTTATGAGGCACGTTGCTTCGCTACCAAAGTGCGCCACGGATTGCCACGCCAAAAGTTTGTCGCCGCCACACGCCTTTGCCATAATTCGCCAAAGCTTCGACTCCACTTGTTGCAGTTCATCTTCCACGCCGCGCCGAATGTCTGGCTGACGATTTGTCCGCCACACTTGCAGCGTCGCCACTGCTTTGGTGCTTACGGCTGCGGCAACAACCAAACAGGCCCATGATGCGTAACAAATCAAACAGCACTTTTGCCGCAAAGTTGGCGAGCCACATCTTTGGCATGTGCCATACCTTTGGCGCGACAAGTTCTGGCAGTCGGCCAAACAGGCTCTAAGTAATATAATAATTACGGAGTATGGAGTACTATCTTAGGTTCGACATATTAACACCTTTGAATTGTAACATCAACTTTATTATTTATCTTATTTAAAGAATAGTAACAAATATAACACTCTATGTTTTAGGGCTCTTGTGTTTCAGCCACAAATTTACAGATCAACTATTGATTTTCATATTCTGTGATTTAGACATAACTTTTTAAAAGCCACCCTAAATTTAACCATAAGTCCATTAGATAATTCTAATGGTGTTAATTTTTTGTGGAAAAAGACAAAATTATTCTTTGTGATTATACCATGGTTTTCTTAATTTATGATAAAAATTTGAAATGTTGACAAAATTGGTCAAAATTTTAAATTTTCTTCGTAGTTTAAAATCTGATTTAAATTCAATTTTAAAATTACAAAAAAAATCAAATGCCAGATTTCAATATTTGAAAATTTCAAATTCAGATTTCAATTTTTAAATTCAAATTCATTTTTCAAATTTTTGAATATTTCAAATTCAGCTATCAAATTTTTAAAATTTTGAAACTTTCAAATGTCAAGTTCCAATTTTTTGAAAATTTCAAATTCATATTTGAAAATTTTAACTTCAGATTTCAAATTTGAAATTTGATCTCAAATTCTGTCCACATTTTAAAATTTTTCCACAATTCAATTTTTCAAATTTAAATTCGAATTATTGGTATAAATACAATAAAATTAGGGTACAATCACAAATCTTTTGGCACCAAAAGTTAATACCGTTAGAGTCACTTAATGTATTTTTGGTACAATTCAGGTTAGTTTTAAAAAAGTTATGATTGAATCACAAATCTAAAATTCAACGGCTGAATCATAATTAAATTTCAAATAACCACAATTGTTCCTGTGTTTTATTATAATTTGTTTAACCATTAGTGGTATTTGTAACATGGCTAATAGTTTTCACCTTAGAATTTTTTTTTAAATAAAATAAATGATCAAAGTTAATATTAAAAATCAACGGCGTCATTTTTTATTTGTTCCAGTATAAATCTACCTGTCCGTTTCTTTGTTTCTGCAATGGGCATCCATCGTTTCCGCTCTGCCTTTCTTCAAGTTCGGCAATGGTCACTTCATCATTTTTGCTCTGCCTTTCTTCATGTCCATGCGCACAGCTTTCTGCCGGCAAAAGAGATTTCATCAAACCAATGCACAAAAGCTGCTGATGCTTTGGATTGACCATATCTCTACAAACCATGCCATCGTTGTGGTTAATTGGCTACCATGCCATTATAATTTTGATGATTTGAAAATATACCATTAAACTCTTAAAAATGTGATTAGTACCATTATAATTTTGACAAAGTTAAAAACATACTATTTTATACATGTTTCACCGTTCCAGCCCACTTACAACCATGCATATTTATATATCCATATTCTCTGCCTTTTTTTTATATGACAAATTTTGTCATACTTGATCCTAATCACTCGTTACAGAATCTAATATTGAGTAATAAATACATAATTTATAATCTTGTTTTTTAAATAAATTAGTATAATTTAGATAGAAAATGATTCTAAACCATAGAGTGTTGATTATGTAACGAATAGATAAAATTGAGCGTGACAAAGTTTGCGGGAGAAAAGCAAAACAGAGGATATGAATCTGTCGATCTATACCCCCGTCTTCTTCAACGAGCCTGCCACCGTCACCGTGCTCGACACCATCGTGCCTCGCCCCGGCCGCTGTCGCGTCCGGCCGTCACCATGTGCACGTGCAGACCTCATCGCCTTGCTCCTCACCCCTGCTGCACGACACCCTCGCCCGCGCAAGGAGTGTCACCTACTCGCCCGACCATATTCTCTCGGAGCAGCGAGGTGGTTGTAGAGCCGCATGGTGGGTGCGGAGCAGCCGAGGTTGCGCACGCGGTCGCCCGCGCCAGCGCGTGTGAAGGCCTCGATGGCGGCGACGAGGGCACCATCCGGCACGCCACCCTGCGCAGCCGCATCTCCTGCAGCGCGTACTGCATGCCATCGGCCATGTTGCCCGCCGCCGCGACTCGCAGCGTTGTTCCTGTTCAGGGTCCACGGCGGGCTGGATGTCGCTGAGCTGGCACTCGGGTTCGAGATGATGAACGCACAGGAGGCGGCGGCGAGTGGCTCTGGGGTGGGAGGAGCGGAGACGCCCTAGGTAGCCGTGGCAACGCCATCGCCCATGCTGGCTCTCAACCTCGGTCGCATCCCAGGCCAACAACCCCAGCCTCTTCAGCGACCTCGTCGACTCCGCGATCGGGGGCTCGTTGCACGCGGAGTCCAACGCGCTGCTGAGATCGGCTGGGCCGTAGGTGTTCAGGTCGGCTCCACTGCGAGTGGCGGTGCTCATCTTTCTTGATGGGCAGTGGCGGACTAGGATTCCGTCAAGACCAGGGGCTAATATTTCGGCTAAAATCTATGCCTATGAAAAACTAGTCATAAACAGTGCTATTTTTTTAAAAAAATCACACAAGCTTGATATAACACATAAAAAATGAAGTAATACAAAGTACCTTAACGGATACGGATATTTGGTTCATTTAAGGCTTCCATGTTTTCATTGACAATTGCACTTGAAGCTTGATTTCCTATGAAAAGTTGAAAGTAAATAAAATATAAGATAAAAAGTTGAGAGTAATAAAAAGCTTGATAAAAGCTTGCTTTGTTGAGTGGAGGCCAGAAGCGACCTGGGTGCAGGATCGCTGAGTCGCACAAATACAACAGTTCCTAGTCCAGCGGGTAGGAGAGGAATTGATGGAGAACCAGGCGAAAGAGCGGCTGCAGCTGTAAAGACGTGATTAATTACCACATAAGATTGCCATTGATTGATACATTTCCTTCCGCCTGATGACTCCAGTTTGCCGGATCTCAGCTCGGGCAGGCTTTTGCCTGATGGGCTCGGTTGCTGTTTTTGCGGGAGGAGTCCCCTTGTTACCTGGGCCACGAGTCGGGCCATGGCCTGTGTGGCTCGACTGACAGGGCCGCCCCTGTTGATGGGTGGTTTGGCGAGCTCGCTCCCGAAAATGACGTAGGCAAGGCGTCGAGAGACCTCAGTTGGGGAAAAGAAAGAAGACGGGGCATTTTGATATATACATAAATACAGTCTCTTGTAAATGGGTCAAAACTGTACATCGTGGTATATTTCTAACTTTGTGAAAAGGGGAATTGCATGGTTGCTTTTTATTTTGGGAGCAAATTTTGATAATAGACCTGTTTTTTAAGATTTTGCAAAAATAAACATGTTTTTTAATTTGAATCTGCCAATTGCTCCAGTTCTATTATGTACTCTTAACGGTGTTAAATTGCATGCAAGAAGACATAAATACCCTTTGCAGTTTTATTTAATTTTTTTGCATATTTGTCCCTATTTTTGAAAGTGCATCTAGGCTGTCTTGTCAGTTTTTGTGAATGATGACGAACCATTCAAGAAACTAATGACATTTGCTAAGTGTATTGACAGCGTGGAAGGTTCAAAAAGAAGAAAAAATTATAAAGAAAAAAACTAGCAGACCGCAGCCATAGAGGGCTTGCCGGAGTGTCCAGCATAGTGCCAAAGACTCCGATGGCCCTAGCCCAGCAACCCAAGAGGGCTTGCCGGAGTATCTGACATGTTGCCGAAGATTCCGGTGGACCAGAGTTTTCAGCAAAGTGCCGGAGTGTCCTGTTAGTGTAATACCAGTCCACGGGCTACTTTTTGGGGGCTCAGGTATTTATACCCTCACACCCCCCACTTAACTGGGTAGGCGACTCCCACTTGAAAAAAACACTCTTAAGCTTCAACAACACTCTCTCACACCCTTGCAAGGCTTAATATTGCAAGATTTGAGCTAGAGTTTGTGAGAGAGCTTGATTCACTCCCATTTAGCATTTGAGGCACCGTCAGCTTCGATTTGTGTTTATTACTCTTGGAGCTTTGCTCCTAAATGGCTAAGCATGCTCGGAAGCTCCCAACTTGTGTGGTGACGTCTGGAGAAGTTTGTTCTCCTTCTCGAAAGGGATTTGCTAGTGGAATCCCTACTTCACCTTTGTGGTTGGTTGGGCGAGAGAAAGTGTCGAGTGAGATCTAGTTCTTTGTGAAACTCTCAACGGAGACATAGAGTTCCTCGTGAACTTAAACTCCCGTGAAAAATCCATGTGTCTCCTTGTACTTGTTTCTCTCTTGCTAGCTCATATTGCTCTTATTGTTCATTTCTATATATTTGCTTCGATCTACTTGCTAACTAGTTTCTAGCTTATTATTTCACTGTATCTACTTGCTTTATCTTATTCTAGTCTTTTGATTAAGTGAAATTTGCTAGAACTTGCTAAGACTTATATTTTATCAAATTTCTTGTCTCACCGGAGTGTCCGGCATCTTTTCGGACAGTCTGTTGGACTAATTGTTCGTTGAGTTTGTATTTGCAGGAATTATTTTAGATTGCCTATTCATCCCCTCTAGACAACTTTTCAGTTAGTATCAGAGCCAAACTTCCCAAATCAAGCTTAATCGCTTGGAGAGACGATGAAGGGTCTAAGAGAAGTTGGTGAAGTAAGCGAAGAAGTTGAACGATCCTCTTCGAGTGAAAATGAAGATGAAGAATCCTTCTCATTTCTCAAGAGAAAGGTCAAAGAGGAGAAGAAAAAGAAGAAAAAGAAGAGAGTTAAAAAGGACTACTCTAAAACTCCTTTTAATTATTCTTGCTATAATTCTAACACAAACTTCTTATCGTTACCCATTGGTAAACCACCTAAGTTCGATGGGGTCAACTATACCAAGTGGAGGCACAACATGATATTTTCGCTCCATCCGAGCATATGGGATATTGTTTGCACTTGTGTTGATCTTTTGGATAGTGATGATGATGAAGAACTCACTTCGGAACAAGAACAAGATCTTCACCGAAATGCTCAAGCGGTGACGGTTCTTCTCTCTTCGCTAAACCAAGAAGAGTTCAACAAAGTTGATGGGTTGAACACGGTAAAGGACATTTGAGACACACTTCAAGTCGCTCATGAAGGGACCAAGACCATAAGGATTGCCAAAATTGAAATGATTGAGGGAGAATTAGAAAGATTTGTGATGGAAGATAATGAGACCCCTCAAAAAATGTACAACCGGCTCGATTTTTGTCAACAAGATTAGAGCTTATGGAAGCAAGAATTGGACCGGTCACGAGGTTGTTAAGAAAATGATTAGGGCTTACATGGTTAGAAACATAAACTTGCTAATTTGTGAGAGCCCTAACTACAAAAAGATGTTTTCTGATAAAGTGCTTGGCAAGATCATCAACCATGAGATGATGAAGAAAGAAGTGCAATATGTGAAGAACTTGTCCAAAGGTACATCAAGCTCAAGAAATAAAGACATAGCACTCAAGGCAAGCAAAAAGGGAAAGTTGTTAAAGAAAGTTCAAGTGATGAAGATGAAAGCTTCGACTTTGATGATGAAGACATGGCTCTCTTTGTTAAGAGGTTCAAGAAGTTCATGAGGAAGGAGCGGAACTATTGTGATGACAAAAAGAAAGACAAACCAAAGTCAAGAGGCAAAAGAAAAGTATGCTACAATTGTGGAGAGTATGGGCACTTTATTGCAAATTGCCCACATGAGAAGAAAAAAGAAGTACTTCAACAAAGAAAAATGTTTACAAAGAAGTACATCGGTGAAGCCCATATAGGAATGGAGTGAGGCTCAAATGAGGAGAGTTCTGATTCAGATAATGATGGGATAGCCACATTTGCCATCAAGCAAATCACTCTTCATCAATCTCAACAAGAACAAGAGCACTACTCACACGTGCCTAATGGCAAGAGGGCAAGTAAAAGGTAAAAACCAACTCTAACCTCCCTCATAAATATGAGAGTAGTGATGAGAAAATGAATAATGATAGTGAAGATGAGGCTTTGCTTAAAGGCTTAAATAAAAGTGCTATAACTAAAATTAAGATGCTCATGGATCAAATAGTTGAAAGGGATGAGATTGTTGACAAACAAGAGGACTTGCTCATCCTTGAAAAAGGAGAGAAACCTTGAACTTGAAAATCTCTTAGCACTAGAAAGGAAGAAAAATGAAGAGTTAGACCAACAACTTGCTTCATGCAAAGAGATTTGTAGGAGTCTTAAAAGTTCAAGTGGTGCTCTTCAAAGGGACTATGACATCTTGAGAAAGACTCATAAAGACTTTGAAGTGCAATTTGATATTCTTTGGTCTAACTCTCCACACCTAAAGATGCACCCAACTCAACTAAAGCATCCACGAGTAAACATTGTGCTAGATGTAAAAATATTGATCTTGAAGCTTGTGCTACTAATGTAAAGTTGATTCATGACTTGGAAGATCAAGTAAACACTTTAAAAGGACAAGTTCAACAAAAGAAGCAAGAACTTGATGGTAAGAAGATTGGATATGCAAGAAGTGCATATTTAAACTCAAGGCACCCTCATGTGAAGGATGCTATTGGTTTATGTCCATGGTGCCAAGCAAAATGTAAGAGAATTGAAGAATGGTAAAGAATTTCCCAAATTCACAAAAGAGGAAAGCTATCAAAAGAAGCAAGTCAAAAGCAAAGCTACTAATGATCTTTCCATGTCTCATGATTATCATGCTAATGCTTCTCATAACATGTCCATGCTATTTCAAATCTTTGATGTATCATATGTAGTAATGAAGAACAAGCATGGTAGAGTTGTTGCTAAGCATGTTAGGCCACGTAACAAGAACTTAAAAACTTGTGTGTGGGTACCTAAATCACTTGTGGCCAATGTGAAAGAACCTAAACAAATTTGAGTACTTAAAACAAAGGCTTAACTTGTTTTGTTGGTGTATTCCTCCGGTGGAACAAGTTGGGTGCTAGATAGTGGATGCACCAATCATATGACCAGAGAGAAAAGGATATTCACCTCTTATCAAGAAAATGAGGATTCAGTAGAAAGCATCACCTTTGGAGACAACGGTCAAGGAAGAGTGCGTAGTCAAGAAAAATTGCTATCACATCTGAGCATTTAATTTCTAATGTTTTGCCTGTTGATTCCTGAGACTACAATTTGTTGTCTGTTTCACAACTTTGTGAGATGGGCTATAATTGTTTGTTCACTCATGAGGGTGTGACAGTCTTTAGAAGGAGAGATGACTCAATTGCCTTTAAAAGTGTGTTAAAGGAAAAGCTCTGTCTCGTTGACTTTTCATTGGATAAGGCTCAACTTGACACATGTTTAATTGCAAAGTCCAACATGAATAGGCCGTGGCATTGAAGACTAGCTCATGTTGGAATAAGTATTCTTAATAAGCTCCTAAAAGGTAGTCATATCCTAGGATTAACCAATGTTGTGTTTGAGAAATATAGGCCTTGTGGAGCATCTCAAGCCTCGAAACAAGTTGGAACGCCGCATCTCGCCAAGAATATCATGACAACAACCTGGCCATTTGAATTGCTTCATATGGATCTCTTTGGTCCAATTGCCCACATTTGGCAGTAACAAATACGATCTTGTAATTGTTGATGATTATTCACGTTTTACTTGGGTGTTCTTTTTGCATAATAAGAGCGAAATTTAAAGAGAGCTCAAGAAATTCTTGAGAAGAGCTCAAAATGAATTCGGCTTGAGAATCAAGAAGATAAGAAGTGGCAATGGAAGCGAATTCAAGAACACTCAAATAGAGAAATATCTTGATGAAGAAGGCATCAAACATGAGTTTTCGGCACCTTACTCCCCTCAACAAAATAGAGTTGCTGAAAGTAAGAACCGTACACTCATAGAGATGGCAAGAACCATGCTTGATGAATACAAGACCTTCGATCGCTTTTAGGCCAGAGCAATGAACACGGCATGTCATGCAACAAACCGGCTCTATCTTCCTCGCATCTTAAAGAAGACCTCTTATGAGCTTCTTACCTGTAACAAACCAAACATCTCTTACTTTCGCATTTTTGGAAGCAAGTGCAATATTCTCAACAAGAAAAGCAAGTCATCAAAGTTTGCTCCAAAAGTGGATAAAGGTTTCTTGCTTGGTTATGATTCAAGCTCTCGTTTCTATCATGTCTTTAACAAAAACTTTGGTTTAGTTGAAGTCACGTGTGACGCGGTGTTCGATGAAACTAATGACTCTCAAGTAGAGCAAGTTGATCTTGATGTCTTAGATGATGAAGAAGTTCCATGTGATGCATTGAGAAGGATGGCAATAGGTGATGTGAGATCACGTGATCCAAAAGATGTCCAAGATGATCCATCCTCCAATGTAGCATCTCCTCCAACACAAGATAAAGCACAAGAAGAAGAAGAGGGGATGGGATCAAGGGGAGATGACGAAGAAGAACAAGATAAACCAAGACCCCAAGTACCACATTCAAGAGTCCATCAAAGTGTTCAAATAGATCCGGATTGGGTGATGGCTATGTAAGAAGAGTTGAACAACTTCAAGCGGAATGAAGTCTGGTCCTTGGTGGAACGCCCAAGCCATATATTGTGGGCACTAAGTGGGTGTTCCGCAACAAACAAGATGAGCATGGGGTCGTGACAAGGAACAAGGTAAGACTTATGGCTAAAGGTTACTCTCAAGTTGAAGTTTTGAATTTTGATGAAACCTTTGCCCCCGTAGCTAGGCTTGAATCAGTTTGTATATTACTTGCCTATGCCACTTTCATGATTTTAAGCTTTATCAAATGGATGTGAAAAGTGCATTTCTAAACGGTCCAATCAAAGAAGATGTGTATGTGCAGCAACCATCGGCCTTTGAAGATGAAGAGTATACTAACCATGTCTATAAACTCTATAAGATGCTCTGTGTGCTTAAACAAGCTCCTAGAGCATGGTATGAATGCCTTAGGGATTTTATCATTGAAAGTGGTTTTAAAATTAGAAAAGCCAATTCCACTCTCTTTAGAGAAAGAGTTGACAATGATTTATTTGCGTGCCAAATATATGTCGATGACATAAATATTTGGTTCTACTAACAAAACTTTTTGTGATGAGTTTAGCAAGATTGTGACGAAAAGGTTCGAAATGTCCATGATGGGGGAGTTGACATTTTTCCTCGGTTTTCAAGTGAAACAACTCAAGAAAGGAACATTCATATGTCAAACTAAGTACACTCATGACATATTCAAGAAATTCAACATGGCGAATGCCAAACCTATCAAGACCCCATGGGAACAAATGGCCATCTTGACCTTGACTTCGGTGGAAAAGCGGTGGATGAAAAAGTATATCACTCCATTATTGGATCTTTGCTTTATTTTTGTGCATCTAGGACCGATATCTTGCTTAGTGTGTGTATGTGTGCAAGATTTCAAGCTGCTCCAAAAGAGTGCCATTTAAGGGCCGTTAAGAGAATTTTACTATATTTAGTTCACACACCAAACCTAAGGCTTTGGTATCCAAAGGGTTCCACTTTTAATCTTATTGGATATTCCGATGCGGATTATGCCGGATGCAAGTGGATAGAAAGAGCACATCGGAGACTTGCCAATTTTTTTTTGAAAAGATCCCTTGTATCATGGTCCTCCAAGAAACAAACTCTGTTACTCTATCCACCGCCAAAGTCGAATACATAGCTGCGGGTAGATGTTGTGCCCAATTGTTATGGATGAGGCAAACCCTCAAAGACTTTGATTACTTTGAGAACAAAGACCCTCTCCTATGTGACAATGAGAGTGCCATCAAAATTGCTAATAATCTTTGTGATCATAACCGCACAAAGCACATAGACATTCGGTATCACTTCTTGAGAGACCATTCTCTAAAGGGGGGTATAGAAATTTTCCATGTGCCTACCAAAGAGCAATTGGCCGATATATTCACCAAGCCTCTAGATGAAAAGCATTTTTGTGAACTTAGGAGTGAGCTTAATATGATAGATTCTTGAAATGTGGCTTGAAGTAATGCACATTTGATTGTTGGTTTCTATCTTGCTTGAGAAATAAAAGAACTTACAAAAATATTGTGTGATTTTCAAAATATTTTCTTATTCTTGGTCTTAGGACCAACTTTGTTGTAAAGTGATCATTGCTTTGATTGGTTATTGCCGCTGATCACTATATGACAAAGTACTTATATGTCTATCTAATATATAAGCATATCTTTGCAAAAATTCCAAGTTCCCTCCGAATTTCTATTCCTGTCCAGAAAGGCCTTACTATACTGTCCGGTGGATCAGGCAGCTGAACCCGAGAGGGCCGTCCGGAGACTCTGGCATTGTGCCGGATAATCCGGTAGACCGGACAGTCTGGCACTATGCCGCATTGTCCAGTGGCCTAGAGGTATTTAAACCCCGTGGACCCCCATTCAACGATTCACTCTCCTTTCGCATCCACAGCCACACCAACGCCTCTCTCACCCCAAAATCGCCTCCTCCACCAAACCTTCGGATCAGGCCAAGATTACGCAAGGGATTCGCATCCACGGCTCCTTGAGACTCCTTCTTGGCTTCCCCGATGTTTTTCGCTTCCGATCTAAGCAAAAGAGACGTATTTTGTTCAAAAACCTCATTTTTCTCAATCTCTCTCCGTAGGCCATGCTAGGGGATTTCCTTCGGTGAATCATCTCCTTTTGCTGTATCCAACTATTGCCGAAAGTTTGATTGCAATGCCCCGAATGGTTAGAGAGATTTCGTGATTTCTTGTCAAGAACACGGGCACCGGAGTGTCCGATGGACCGAAGTGTCCGGCGCTTTACCGGATACTCCGGCGACCGAACTGTCTAGCATATTACCGGAGACTCCGGTGTAGCAGAGTTCTTTGAATTGTTTAGCACCATGAAAACAAACCTACACCCTTCACCATCGGTCGCGCCCACTAGGCCACCCATTTCTAACATAGAGGAGTGTATGGCGTGCATTAAAGAGGATTTAAACAAACAATTTCGTAAAACGCTAGAGGTAGATCTTAAGGGGACAGACCGAATTTATCAAAATCCATACCCCTCGTATTTTGATTCGGTCCCATATCCCGTAGGATGGAATGTTCTCGACTTCGTCAAATTCAATGACGAAGATAGCAAAACTACTTATGAACACATTAGTCAATACGTAGCACAACTAGAAGAAGCGGGTTTAAGTGAAGCTTTGAAGGTACGGTTGTTTTCTTTATCACTAACTGGAACCGTTTTCTCTTGGTTTTTATCATTGTCCCCGGGCTTTATATACACGTGGGAGTCTTTAGAGCGCAAATTTCATGACCACTTTTATTTCGGAGACAACGAATTGAAGTTGTCACACTTGACATCGGTTCGACAAGGGAAAGAGAAACCCGTCGTTGACTATCTTCGGCGGTTTAGAGATATTAAGAACTGATGCTTTAATTTAACAATTTCTAAAAAAGACTTAGCCGACCTAGCTTTTAGTGGTTTACGGTCGCATCTTAGAGAAAAGTTAGAGGGGTACGATTTCTTACACTCACCCACATCCAACAAAGGGCTTCGGCTCAAGAAAACCGAAGTAAAGAAATAAAACATGATTACAAGACCCGTCGTAGCGTGCATGTCGTGAAATGTGATTCGGATAGCTCCGATGATGATTCCAATGACATTTTGGTTACCGAGTTCATTTGGCCCTCAAAGGCCAAATCGTTTGCTTGTGATTCACTCAAACCGGTTCATAAGAATCGAAAAGACAATGTGAAATATAACTTTGATGTAGCTAAGTGCGATAAAATATTTGTTGAGCTGCGCAAAGGTGGATACATTAAGATCGCATATACTTTACCTTCGGCGGATGAAATTAAGCGTAGAGAGTATTGTAAATGGCATAACTATTATTTTCATGCTACTAACGATTGCAATGTTTTTCGTCGAGAGGTCCAATCGGCTCTTAATGAGGGACGATTGAGTCTTAAAGTGATGCAGATCGATAGGCACCCCTTCCCCGTCAACACACTCAAGCTCAACCCCAAGGTGTTGATTCGGCCTCATCAAACTGATATAACCAAGTGAAAGAACGTGATCATCGGGGATGAGATGCCTGCTTCTCCAAGCGAGAAAGGCGCCTCTAGGAAGGTGGTGCTCGAGAAGTTCTTCGATGGTCAGGAGTCTCTCAAAATCACTATCCAAGACTCTAGACCCGAGGGCAAGCTCCACAGCCCCAGATGATAAAGCAGAAGAATTTTGAAGTGGGCAAGTGAAAGATAAACTAAGGCATGGCCACAGACAGGAGGATGGGGCCTATGAGTGCCTTCGACCGTCTCATGCACAAGTACAAGAATCAAAAGATCGATTTGAATAATCAGTCTATGAAGTGATCAAGATCACCGCCTAGGAGAGGCAGCCCACCTAGGAAGGAAATGAGACCAACCGTGAATGCGCATGGGCCTCCTCCTCCTTTTCCTCCACATGGGTTCAAAACGCCGCCACCGTGGTTCCATCCTATGCCTTGCCCGCCGTTCCCGGTGTGCATCCATACATTGGACTATGGATGCCCATGCCACCGATGCCCATTCCACCGATGTCGTACCCCTCATTTCATCTGGAGTGGAACGGACCGAGAGGAGATGTCTTCACAAGGCTCTCCAACCCTACTCCGGATCGAACGGATTCTCGACCGGTCAAGGATCAAGAAGCAAGGTAACGAACCTGCTCCTTCCACTGTTGTTTGTCAAGAAAGTGCATTCAGAGGTGTCGTGAAAATCGGCACAACAGATGTCAAAATCGGAGGAGTCTTCACGAGACTGATAATTTGGATGATCCGGTCGAAAAGGCCTTCTATGATCATGAAGCTAGCAACAGCAAGAGCTCCTCCAAATACACACAACCGACGTGGTGTCCGCCTGGCTTGACCCAGACTCAAAAGAAAAAGCTCTAAAGGCTGCGCCTCCGAAAGATGCGAGAGGAGGAGGTGAAGAAGAAGAGGGATGAGGTCTTCAACAAGATCAAGCTAATGGTCTCTCAAGGTAAACAGTGGAGGGTTAAGAAGCTCGAGACCCCTACACCACCTGTGATGGAGGAAGCAGAGGCTACTCCGAAACCACTTAGTTTGGTCGACGCCGTCTTGAGAGAGGATTCTACAGCGCCCTCGCCTACGAGAGACGTCGATATGTCTGAGTTCGACGATGAGTACCTCTTGGACTACGAGCCAACACTGCCTCAGGAAGGTATGGACATTAACACCATTTGCTTATCCCTTTCCGATTATTCACTTGTGGAAGAAGAAGTTATGGTACAATTTGACTTTGAGTCAAAAAGTGCTATCTTCGAGAAGCCCGAGGAATCGGAGAACCATTTGAAACCCCTCTATGTGAGAGGTCATATCAATGGCACACCGATTTCTCGTATGCTTATAGATGGCGATGCTCTTGTTAATCTAATGCTATATTTTTTGTTTAAGAAGCTAGGTAAGACCGATGACGAGCTCATCCGGACCAACACGACTTCAAACGGTGTGGGAGGAGGAGACCCTATTGAGGCTAAAGGGGTCGCTTCTATGGAGCTCACCGTTGGGAGCAAGACCGTGGCTACCACTTTCTTTGTTGCCGATGTGCGCGGTAGTTATAGCTTGAACTTAGGCGTGATTAGATTCATGCCAATAGATGTGTTCCCTCTATATTGCATCAATTTTTGATGCAATGGGTTGATGATGACGTAGAGGTTGTTCACGCGGATGCATCGGCTTGTGTTGCTGTAGCCGAATCATCTTCTTTGCCGCATGACACCGTAAAGTACTTGACCGATTTAGACTTGACGGATTATGCTTTTTTTAGTGTGACTAGAGATGGTTTTATACCTGTCAATGTAAAGCCGATGGAGAATCGGCTCCACCATATAATGTGATTTAATAGAGCCTAATCTTGATTGGTTGCAAAAGAGTGAAACACTATCAGTCCAATACGAACGATATGTGCGAAAGCTATAGAAGAAATAGAGGACATGGATAAGTTAGGACAATGATTCACATTAGCTGATCCTCTTGAGGTGGTGAACCTTGGCAGTGATGATAATCCTAAGCAAACTTATATAAACAAAAATCTGACAGCTGATTATAAGGTAAAATTAATCGGTTTACTAAAAGAATATGTGAACTGTTTTGCATGATCTTATAATAAAATGCCCGTGTTGAGCCATGAGCTAGTTGAGCATCGGCTTCCAATAAAATCTGGTTTTAGACCCTTTAAGCAACCGATGAGAAGATTCAACCCGAATATGCATGATCAGATTAAAGAGAAAATTAATCGATTACTTAATGCGAAATTTATAAGACCTTGCAGGTATGCGGAGTGGATCTCCAACATCATGCCGGTGGAAAAAAAGATCACCGGTAAAATTAGAGTTTGCATTAATTTTAGAAATTTAAATAGAGCCACTGCTAAAGATGAATATCCTATGCCCATAGCCGATATGTTGATTAATGTGTTGATTAATGATGCTTCCAGCAATAAAGTTATTAGCTTTTTTGATGATAATGCGAAATATAATCAAATCTTCATGACTAAAGATGATATCTCTGAAACTGATTTTAGATGTCTTGGTTTTGTAGGATTGTTTGAGTGAGTTGTTATGACTTTTGAGTTAAAGAATGCGAGCGTCACATATCAAAGAGCCATGAACTTTATTTCTCATGATTTGCTTGGTGTCATCATGATGGTTTAAATAGATGATTTGGTGATCAAATCGGCCGCTTTGGATTCTCACTTGGCGGATTTGCATCTCGCTTTGGACCGAATGTGTCATTTCGGTTTGAAAATGAACCCGCTCAAATGTGCTTTTGGTATATCGACCGAAAAGTTATTAGGCTTCATAATTCATGAAAAGGGCATAGAGTTAGATCCTAAGAAGATAGAAGCAATTATGAGCGTGCAAGAGCCTACATGTAAGAGAGAACTGCAAAGCTTCTTAAAAAAAGTGAATTACTTGAGACGATTCATATCCAACTTGTCGAAAAAGATTAATGTATTTACTCCTATTCTTCGGCTAAAAAATAAAGCCGAATTCACTTGGGGGGAAAAACAGCAAGAAGCTTTTGAGAAGATCAAAGAATACTTGTCTTCGTCGCCGGTTCTTAGGGCGCCTAAGGGAGGAGTCCCTTTCCGTCTCTACATAGCGGCGGAAGACGATGTAGTTGGTGCTATTTTAACATAAGAAGCCGAAGAAAAGGAGTATGTGATCACATATTTGAGCCGATGGCTGGTGGATGCGGAAACAAGGTACACTCTTATCGAGAAAATATGTTTTCCTTGTATCATGCTTGCACCAAGTTGAGACATTATTTGCTATCTAGCACTTGTTGTCGTTGCTTGTCAAACTGATGTTATTAAGCATATGTTGTATAGGCCGATTTTTAGTGGTAGACTCAGTAAATGGGCTTATGCATTGATTGAATATGATTTGGCTTATGAGTCATTAAAATCCATGAAAGGTCAAATTGTTGCTAATTTTATTGTTAAACATCGAATTGATTTAGAGCATGATTTAGATGTTGCTTATGCTACTTTTACCCTTTGAAATTATATTTTGATGGATCGATTTGTAAAGAGGGTCAAGGTGTTGGTGTGGTTTTAGTATCTCCTCATGATGCACACTTTGAATTCTCAAATCGATTAGAGTATGATTGCACCAAGAACTAAGCCGAATATAAAGCACTGTTGTTCGGTTTGGGGATGTTAGAGTCCATGGGGGTTAAGCGTGTAGAGGCTTTCTGTGATTCGTTGTTGGTAGTGCAACAAATTTTTGGAAATTTTCAATACTTAAACGGATCATTGAATACCATCTTAGATAAGTGCTAGACATCATTAGAAGAATAGATGAATTCAACATGCATCATTTGTCTAGGCTAGAAAACAATCAAGCGAATGAGTTGACTCAATAAGCATCGGGTTACAATGTTAGCAAAGGTAGATTTTTAGTCAATAAAAAACCGATGCTTGAGGTGTTGAAACTAGACCATTCGGATACTAGTGCGTCAAACTGTGATAGTGCCGAATCGCTTGATTGGAGGTCACCTATTTTTTTATACATTCGTAGTCCAACCTAAAGTGTGGATACAAAAGTTCAGTATGTAGCTTTCAAATATACTTTGATTGATAGTGACTTATACCGTCGAACGGGAGATGATTTACTCTTGAAATGTTTGGATGATGACGAGGCTAGAGTAGCTATGGGGGAAGTTCATGAGGGCATTTGTGGTATGCATCAATCGACTCCAAAAATAAAATGGTTGTTAAGGAGGGTCGGATTCTATTGGCCAACCATGATTGTCGATTGCTATCGTTAGTACAAAAGATGCGAAGAGTGCCAAAGATTTAGAAATATTCAATTGGCACTTGTAGCCATGATGAATCTCATTATAAAGCCATGGCCATTTTGAGGATGAGGATTGGACTTTATAGGCCAAATACATCCTCCGTCTTTGAAGGGACATTGTTTCGTGTTAGTCGCGACAGACTACTTCACCAAATGGACCGAAGCGGTGGCTCTGAAGAACATGACGCACAAAGAGGTAATTGAGTTCCTTACTGAACATATTATTCATAGATTCGGTATACCTCAAACTTTGACTAGGACCAAGGTACTTCCTTTTACGTCCGGTCATGTTAACGAGTTTGCCGAATCTTACAGAATTAAGATACTCAATTCATCTTCATTTTATACTCAGACCAATGGTCAGGCTGAGTCTAGTAACAAAATGTTGACTAAATTTATTAAGAAAAAGATAGAGGACCATTCTAAGAGATGGCATGAAGTCTTATCAGAAGCATTATGGACTCATCAGATATCTAGGCTTAGGGCAACTAAAGTAACACTATATGAACTTGTGTATGGACAAGAGGCTGTTTTACCCATCGAGGTAAATCTAGAACCTCTAAGATTGGCTAGACAAAACAACTTATCCATCGATGAGTATAGGACTTTAATGCTAGACAATATTGATGAAGTCACCGATAATCGTTTGAGTGCTTTGAGAGAGATTGAGAAAGATAAAGCGCGAGTTGCTAAAGCGTACAATAAGAAGGTGAAAGCCAAAACTTCTCAAGTGGGCGAATTAGTTTGGAAAACTATTCTGTCCGTAGGCTCAAGAAGCAACAAGTTTGAGAAATGGTCCCCTAGTTGGGAAGCGCCATATAGAGTAGTAAAAGTCATTATCGAAAATGCATACATGTTGGAAGATGTTCGAGGGAAATCATTACCTAAGGCCCTTAACGGCCGATACTTGAAAAAGTATTATCCAAGTGTATGGCAACAAGCGTAAGAAAAAAGTGGCCAATGTGAAGAATATCATTGCCAAAGTTGATACAATGGCCGATGAGTCAAAGGAACCATCGCCCTTAGAGGTTTTTTGATACTTCAAATATTTTATGGTGTTGGAACTTCACCAAAAAACATGGGGCATATGTTTACACCCAAAAATCACAGAGCCACCGAAGGATCCGGCACGTTGCCGGAGTGTCCGGTGAGCCCTCTCTGGTTCAGACACTTGGTCTACCAGAGTATCCGGCACGCTGCCGGAGGGTTCGGTGAGCCCTCTCGAGTTTGAACACTTGACCCACCGGAGTATCCGACACGTTGACGGAGGGTCCGATAGGCCCTCTCGGGTTTGGACACTTGGCCCACCGGAGTATCCGACACACTGTCAGAGGGTCCGGTAGGCCCTCTCGAGTTAAAATTACACGACGGAACCTTCGACATCTTACCGCAGACTCCGGTCACCGGAGTGTTCGGCACTTTACGAGAGACTCCAATAATGCGGATTTATGAAAGTTTTCAGCAGTTTGATTTTAATTTCTTTTCTAACTCGTGGGATTAGTTGCCCTACGAGATAAAACTATCTCACCTCTATAAAACAAAGGCCCATGGTCGATTGAGGATCATCCCAATCAAACCTATCATTTGTCTTTACATTTTCGTTTTTCTCCAAACACTAATCCCTTTACTTAACCCCTCGTGCTTTTTTTCCTTCGTCCTGGCGATGACCGAAGGCGATCCAGTTGGCTTGATCGAGCCCGAATCAACCGTAGGACGATTCTCCTTCGACGAGGTCCCTCCCGAGGTGGGATTGTTCCGATGTTGTCCAAACCTGGCGTTGAAGAGACGTCGGCATTCCCGCACACGGACGTGCGAGCGGTGTGTTGGTCCGGACCTGATTTCGGCATCAACAACTTGCCTTTTACGCTTATAGATTTACTTACTTACAAGTATTTTAAAGTAGTTTATAGTTTGTTCTTCGTGGCTCTTGTACTAATGATTGCTCGCTTTCCTTTTCAACACCAGAATGTTAGGAGTCTCGGTCTACTAGACTTGTGTTGAGCTGTTTTGTTCTAGGATTAAGTTGCATCTTTAGTTTGAAGCAAAATTTTGTGGTTGCATAGAACTATCGAGTCAACCCTCTTTCTTGGTGTCATTGATTCTTATACCTGGTCAAAATAACATTCTGTTCCAATAACCAAATAACAATTTTAATCTCAAGAGGGATACATAGCTTTCCAAATATTTTTGTCACTAGCTTTGTTTTGGCTACCAGTATAAAGCCACTTATACAAAGAGTCGACTGAAAATATCATTGTGCTGACTTTGTCATCCACATAATGGAAATTAAAAGCCTTACATTTTGTACAATAATATCCACAACTGTTGTTGCTCAAAGGACAGCCATCTCCTAAAAAACTGCTCCCACCTTTTATGTCTGCAGTGCCTAACTAGCAGGAATTTGTCATTACAAATATTGTAAAGCTAAGGGTAGTCTTCAGCTAGAGGTCTCTCATTTAGCCAACTATCCTCCAAAAAACATGCAACATTCCCCTTCCTGACAAACACTGCTCTCTAAAAAAAAGTAAAGATCTTTAACTTTAAGGAAATCATACTGACAAGGTGAATCACTGAATTTATGTTCGACATTAGCTACGGAGGCACTGCTATGGTATTTATTTTTCTCACTGTCTTGTTACAGAACATTCTCATTTTCCAATTTCCACCACCACTTGCTTAAAAGACAATAACTCATCTTTTGAAGATCTTTTATGCCCAAACTGTCCTTGTTCTTGTAGGGTCATATTTTATCCCATCTTGTTGAGTGGTATTTCCACTTAATATCTCCTCCTTGCCAAAAAGAAAGTTCTCCGCACCTTGTCCATATTGTGATTGATAGACTTGGTAAAAGAAACATGGATATGTGGTATACAGTGGAATTAGATAAACTTGCATTAATCAAGACTTGTGTACCGCTAAAAGACAGCCCCATTTCCAAGTTTCAAGCTTCTTGGAAATCTTGTCGGAAACTAAGTCCTAATCGGTATTTAACCTTGAAGGACTCACACGAACTTCCAAATACTCCCCCCGTCTCCAATTAATTGTCATCCTAAAGTTCATAAATTTTCTTTTTTTACTTAAAGTTCTCAAATTTTCTCTTTTTTACTTGTCATTCTCACTTTTCGATATAATACATCTCTATCTCTATCTCTCTCTTATTTGTTTTTAGCATATCCCATCTTCTCCATCATATTTAATCCTCGTGCCCACGCCTAAAACGACAATTAAAAGAGGACGGAGGGAGTATTTAACAGGAAAGATTCCTATTTATTCCTATTTGGCAGTAAAATAAATCAGCATATCACCAGACATATTGTTATCTCCATCCGAAATAATGACTCACTCTTCTGAAAGTAGATTTTAAGGCTAGACATGAGCTTAAAAAGATACAACAACAATTTGATATTATTAGTTTTATTAACATTATGTTGAAGACATAAAATAGTATTACCTCCGTTTCAAAATATAAGCATTTTAAAGTTTAATCAAAGTCAAATTATTTTAACTTTTACTAATAAGTAGAAAAATTACTTAATTTATAATATAAAAAAATAGTTTTTATGAAAGTTTATTTCACGATGGATAAAAAAATATAATTTTTATATGATAAAATTTATTAATTTTTTATTACTAATGGTGAAAATTATAAAATTTGACTAAACATAAAATATACTAAACATAGAAATGCTTATACCAGGTATTTTGGAACGGAGGGGGTACCATCAGCCTATTGGAGAATAGCCGTTTAAAGAAAAGGTCTATTGAAGAATAGCTCCGCCATGAGAGGAACTAAACAAGTGATGATCATCATCAAACCATATAATTCCCGACAGTCCCAGGAAGCCTTTTTTTTTAGCCTACTGACAAACCAGACCATGACACCTCCACCACGCACGGCCGGAAGCTGCATCGCGCCGCACACCTGCACCGCAACAACCAACACACACACACACACACACACACACGCGCCTCGGCCGTCCCCGCTCGCCTCCGATCCCCCAGATCTGAGAGCCCTCCGCTGCCCCCGCAGGCGTTCGAAGCCTAAGTAGCTCCTGCGACCCCAATGCGCAGGTAAACCGGCATTTCCCCCTATTTTCCGCTGATTTTTGTGATCCGTTTCTTCTCTCCGCGATTTCCCTCTTCTGCGGTGCTTTGATCTGATATCGGTGCGAAACCAACGGCGCAGGGGGCCCGGCGATGCGTTGCTGCGCGGCCGGCGGCGCTCGCCGGCGCGGCTGTGGGTGGCCGTCGCGGCGCTGGCGGCGGGGACCATAT
>BCLG01005897.1:0-22037 GCA_001602295.1 Zoysia matrella | reverse complement strand
ATCACATGCCTGGGCTGCCTGTCAAGAACCTTCCGCGCCACGGAGACGCGGATCATCGGGCCGCTGGTGAAGCTCCTCGACGAGCGGGAAGCCGACGTGACCCTGGAAGCCGTCACGGCGCTGGCCAAATTCGCGTGCATGGATAACTACCTCCACGTGGACCACTCCAAGGCGATCATAGATCACGGCGGCGCCAAACACCTGGTCCAGCTCGTCTACTTCGGGGAGCAGGCGGTGCAGACAGCGGCGCTGGTCCTCGTGTGCTACATCGCGCACAACGTCCCCGACAGCGAGGAGCTCGCGCAGGCGGAGATCCTGACGGTGCTGGAGTGGGCGTGGAAGCAGGGGTACATGTCGCAGGACCCGGTCATTGAGAACTTGCTGCCGGAGGCAAAGATCAGGATGGAGCTCTACCAGTTCAGAGGGGCAAAAGGATACTACTGACCTGTGTAATTAACCTACCTGTCTGGTTGTAGAATAGGAAATGTTTTGAGAAGAGAGCAGAATGATGTCTTCTTCACAGCACCAGAGACCTGTATATACACATTCAGGTATTTCTTATGTAGCCTGGCGTCTCACCTTTTAATTTATTCTTTTCTTTTTAAAAAGAGAAACAAATGTAACTGAAACAAATTGAAAGAAATTTATGCGATCACCTTGTTGGTTGGGATATAGGGCCTTGACAAAGGTGACGATCAATTAAGTTCTGTTGGGGACATCGTATTCACATCAGAATGTTTTGTAGGTTACTGGAGTGTTCAGTGTGAAATGTGTCTCTCTTTCAGTCTGTTGTGATGAACTGTCGTATAGCCTCCTTTGACAATATTAGAGGCTGTATTTTTACATGACCTTACTGATCAGTGTATATTAATTAATGTTAACCATTTATTGAAGGTGGTCCATTCTTATACTATGCTAATTTTAGAAAGCAGTGTGGTAATTCAGGAGATCCTCACTTCTAGAGAAACTTCATAGTACTGTAGCTCCTTGCTTCAGGAGCTTCCTACTTCTAGATAAATTTTAGAAAGCAGTGTTTGCATAGCCCAATTCAATTGATGGCGTCTTCCCTCTTCAAACATGGTTATAAGTAGTAGTACTATGCAAGTTCTGTTTATAACGGGGAACCTCTCCTGTTTTAGTAAACATTTGAGAAACTGTGCTTCGTCCCTTTTTCAGTCCAGCTTATAACCATGAATCTCTACAGTTTCAGTACAAAGGACAATACGTGTACTCCTTTCCTGCAGCGGTGCATCTTGATCAGACTGCCCATTTCTGAGCCCAGAAAAAACGAAAAATAATTTCAGGTCAGTGCAATAGCAAAAGTATCCTGGTGCGAGAGCTTTAGAGCAAGGTCCAGTGGCTTGCTATCTCATCTACTGCTAGTACGCTTGTTCGACCCGATCCTTCATGCGCATCTACATCTCCGAATCAGACAACTGAATCACGTCTTGATCGAGTTATCCGCGTGGTTGCAGCTGTACATGATAATCTCTTTCCCCTAAATAAAAGTTGTTTTAGATAATGTTTTGATTAAATATTGAAAATATAAATTACAAATAACTTTTAATTTGTTAAATTTAGACATATAAAAATTATATGATTAAATTTGTTTTAAAAAATACTTTCATAAAAATATATATATGTCACTTTTTATAAATATTTTTATAAAAAATAAAAATCAAAATTGTGTTTTAAAGATCGCGTCATCGTTTAAAATAAGCTTTATTATGTGATCGGAAGGAGTACATGGTAATCTCTTTCCCCTGATTCCCAGGGAACCCATGATCCATGTCTCTACTGAAAACCTCGTGATAGGATTAGCGGGATTTTTTCAGCGAACAGGAGGAGCAAGGTCGCCCTACAGAAAGACGAGCAGGAGGAGCAGCTCTTTCCATTGCAGGAAAGGAAGATAAGCCAGAGTGACGCAGAAACGCACAACAGGACGTAGCAAACAGGGAAAGGAAAGGATGACCCAAATCTTTTTCCATCCATGCCGTGGAGGCTTCCTTTAGTCTCCTCAGTCCTTGCTGACGAGGACGCTGCTACGACGCGCGGCACTTGCCATCACATTGGTGTTTTTACTTTGGCCAACAACCCAAGAAGTCGGCAATGGTGGATGACGATGAATTGAAAAATATCAGGAGCCAAGCTAGGAGGTGAAGTGCTCTGTTTCCTTTTTCCATCCACTGCTTTATTTATTTTTTCCTTTTTCAGAAAGAAAGCAGAGTGATGAAGCTGGGAGCTCGTTACTGGATGACTGCTTATGTAAAGAATAAGAAGATCATCTCCTGTCTGGGCTAGATAGATTTCCACAGCCCCACGATCTTGTGTCTGGACGAGCTTTACTGGTACGTGCGAAGTATCGTCTCCGAAGCCACGCGGATCACACGTGGATTCCCGGCCTTTCTTGCTGGCGCAGTGGGGCGCCTCTAGGATCTCGGTGACCATTTCCAATTTGGCGATTCCAAATTTCTTCTTTTTTTTGTTTTCTTTCACGAGCCTCTGCTAATCAACTCTTCCAAATCTGGGATGTAAACAAACCAGTCTCAGTTGACGAGTCGGTGACCGGCGAGATCTCGGCGGTTATAAGGACGTGCCGGCGCGATCGGAAAACGTTTACACGGCGGCGCGAGCGAGAGCGCATGCCTCCCACCCTTCCCTTCCGCCCTACCCCACTCCACAAGCGTGGTGAGGTCATGGGCCGTGCGCACTTCCTCCTACTCCGTTTACAAAACCGCTCAAAATCCATTGATTTTTATGGTTTTCGGTGAAATTGATTCGGTTCAGTTTTATCAAACGATTAGTTTTCGTTTTAAAATTTAAAAAAATTTGAAAATTCGAAAAAATTCGAAATACCGAAAACCAATAAAACTGGTTGGCTAACCGATGAAACCTGTGAGTTTCAAATTTTGAAATCTAAAATCGTAAAAATGAAAGAAACTGACCGGTTAATCGGTAAAATCGCTCAGCTAACCGATGAAATCAAACAATTTACTGTAGTAGTTCATTCAAATTTTAAATTTTTATTTAAAATGATTTTCGACCAATTTTTTAATTTTTACAATTTTTATTAAACCGATCTGGTTTTTGCAGTTTAAATAAAATCATGAACCCTGCCGCCACCTTCTTATTGCCGGGGCGCCTTTCCTCGTCCTCTCCCTAGCTGCTCCTCTGCTCTTCCCTTCCAGTCGAACCGAAGAGGCTCCCCAACCACCGGCACCGGCACATTCCAAGTCCAGGGGGACCGCAGCAGCTTCCATGGATTCCTTTCTGTTGCGGTTGCTCGGCTCACCGGCGTCGATCGCGTTCCTAGCCCTCTCCTTCTTCCAAGGTACGTCTCGTAGTGTTCGCCTTGGCTTGGATATCTCTGAAATGGGGTCGGGGTTGCCAAAGTTCCCAGCTTTCGTGTGCTGATGCGGCGTTTCCGATTTGGATTTATGGCGGGCAGCGTCGGTGACCGGCATCACGTTCACCTTCACCAACGGGTGCACGGACACGGTGTGGCCGGGGATACTCTCGGGCTCCGGTACGCCGCCGCTCGAGACCACGGGGTTCGCGCTCTCGCCGGGCCAGTCGCGCTCGCTGTCCGCGCCGCAGGGGTGGTCGGGCCGCTTCTGGGCGCGCTCCGGCTGCGACTTCGACTCCAGCGGCAAGGGCTCCTGCGCGACTGGCGACTGCGGGTCGGGCGAGGTCGAGTGCCACGGCGCGGGGGCGTCGCCGCCCGCCACGCTCGCCGAGTTCACGCTCGACGGTGCCGGCGGGAAGGATTTCTACGACGTCAGCCTCGTCGACGGCTACAACCTGCCCATGCTGGTCCAGGCGGCCGTGCCGGACTGCCCCGACACGGGCTGCCTCGTCGATCTCAACGAGCGCTGCCCCGACGAGCTCCGCGCCGGCGACGGCCGCGCGTGCCGCAGTGCGTGCGAGGCGTTCGGAAGCCCAGAGTATTGCTGCAACGGCGCATATGGCAATCCGGACACCTGCCACCCGTCCCAGTACTCGCAGCTCTTCAAGTCCGCCTGCCCCAAGTCCTACAGCTACGCCTACGACGACGCAACCTCCACCTTCACCTGCAACCATACCGATTACACTATCACCTTCTGCCCCAAATCTACACCATCCGGGTATGCGCCTAGTAATCTTATTTACTTTGCCAATTTCATCATTCCAGTTAGTCCCCACTGCAATTTCAATTCAATCATAGGACTACTTGAGGAAAATGAGTTTTTGATTCGAAAGAGTTAGGCTTGGAGCAAATCAAAGAAGCTTTGAGTTGTACTCTTATAAGTCTTGCTGTCTTTTCCTTTCTTCTGTCCCCGTCACCTCTTCCAAGTCTGTTGTCTAGTTGGAACATGGAACTGCAAAAGCACTTGGAACCTACTAAGCATATCACACATTACTTGTTCAAATTCGATTAACAGTGCTGATGTAGTTTTTATCCTTTGGTGTTGAGCTAGCTATGCTGTGAAAGTCTATTTATATGATTCATGGAAAAAAAAAATCTTCTTTTGACATTTTGCAGCGGGAAATCAAACAAGAACTCACTGCGAAGGCCCAGTCACGAGCAGTTGGAAGACGATGTGTGGCTGGCATCCTTAAAGAAGGCCAGTGGCGCCGGTGCGCCGACAACAGCGTCGTGGCCAGTGTCCATTGCATTCCAGTCTGCCCTGGCAATTGCAGTGGTGATCACGCTCGCTGGATTTGATCATCCTCTGTTCAGTTTGCTATGATTGAGCAGGATTGTGGCTCGTGGTCCATAGGAATCCAAGTTGTTTTCAGACCGAAAGAGGATTTGAGAAGTAGGCCTTTTTTGTTTGTTGGTAGGGGTCTAGAGATTATGAGATACAAGATGTCGGTTGCTGTTCCAGGAATGCATTGCATTGGTTCATTGCCTTTCAGAATCTTCCTTTGGGATATATTCTTCTTTGTGCATAATTTGAATTCTTATTTCTTCCATGAGATGAATATCAGATTTGATGCTCTGGTAACCTGATGTGTCAGGTCCTTATATTTTCTATGCCTCTCTAAATTCTGACCACACAAAGCACATGGCTCAGTCTGAGTTAGACTTTAGGTCAGACAAATATTATACAGATTATAAACCTACATCTTACTCTTGATTCAGCTATCACTTTGATTTATCCTCTGATTGAGCTATCCTCTGTTCTTCTTGTCACACCTCCAAGTTGAATGAAAAGTGAATGGCATATCTCATCCAAAGGAAAAAGTTCAGATTCTATTGGCGGTGTGATGCCTACATATTCTTCGTGATCAGAATTGAATAGAAATCTGATAAGAAAAGTGGGGAGCTAGCACCTTTTTTCTGTGAAAAGATGAAAAAAGTAGAGGGTGAATGTAGGGAGCCAATTGGGCAAATGGAATGGGGTGAACAGTGACCGACTGTGATAATCTATTTGATTTGACTATCACTAATTTTTAGGGCCACACTGGAGGGAAAGTGGGCTATACTAGACGTAATACTGGCCAAATTTGGTAAAGTAGATTACTCCTAGTCTTCAAGTTTTAGTGTGAGCAGAGCAAGCATTGGAGGGGAGTTGAAGATGCCCTGAGAGAGGTAATTTCAGATACTATCTCCGTTTCAAAATATAAACATTTTTAGGTTTGTATAAAGTCAACTTCTTTTAACTTTTACTAATAATATTTAAAAAATTACATAATTTTTAATGTAAAAATATATTTTTTATGAAAACTTATTTCATAATGAATAAAAAAATATAATTTTTATATGATAAAACATGATTAGTTATACATTACTAAGTAGTCAAAGTGATAAAAGTTTGACTTTAATTAAATTTAAAAATACTTATATTTTAAAACAGATAGAGTAGAATATTGTTGATACTCAAATTTGGCATTTCATAGAGAAAATAGATGGTTGAGTTTCATTGATTCAATTGGAGAATTATGGCCCTTTTGACAGAGCTCGCAGCTCTTTATTCTTTGAATTCACTTTTGATTTTTTTTAAGTAATTTTGTAGTTGAAAGTGATTATTTTGATTCTCTAGCTACTTTTTTTAGCTCTTTAGTTCATTTAAAAAATCACTTCACAAAAACAGATAAAAATTACTTCTTTTGTGCTACTCTAATTCTACTAAATCAGAAGCTGAGAACTCTGTTAAAGGGGCCTTGAGACAGTGCAGAGAACTCTGCTAAAGGGGTCTTGATACAGTGCAAAGATCCAGTTTAATTGGCGGTCCCTTTGCTTGGGCCGGCCTGCTCAGCACAAGTTTGTCGCTCGTGGTTCACACCAAGATGGGCCGGGCCATTTCTATAGAGAAAGTTCATGGTCCTTACGGAATTTGATTTCGGCCGATTCCAAAGAAATTCGACTGAGTTCGTTTCTTCTTCTCTCCCAGGAAAGCAAAAGGCCAAGCCGCGGGGCGCTGAACCAGCCAGAGCAAAGCACCACTTGCGAAAGCGTGAGGTCTCGTCCTCGCCGCCGGCGATTGCGTCAGGATGGCTCGCTACGACCGCGCGATCACCGTCTTCTCCCCCGACGGCCACCTCTTCCAGGTGGAGTACGCCCTCGAGGCCGTCCGCAAGGGCAACGCCGCCGTCGGCGTCCGCGGCACCGATACCGTCGTCCTCGGCGTCGAGAAGAAGTCCACCCCCAAGCTCCAGGACTCCAGGTAGGACACCTCGCCACCCATCCCTCCCTCTCCTTCACTCAGATCTCTCCATCCCCGCTCGCCCACCGGCTGCCGCCTCGACCCCACAAATCATCTTCCTCAGGTCCGTGCGCAAGATCGCGAGGCTCGACACCCACATCGCGCTCGCGTGCGCGGGGCTCAAGGCGGACGCGCGCGTCCTCATCAACCGGGCGCGCGTCGAGTGCCAGAGCCACCGCCTCACCGTCGAGGACCCCGTCACCGTCGAGTACATCACGCGGTACATCGCCGGGCTGCAGCAGAAGTACACGCAGAGCGGAGGGGTGCGCCCATTCGGCCTCTCCACGCTCATCGTCGGATTTGACCCCTACACCGAAAAGCCAGCGCTGTACCAGACCGACCCCTCGGGGACCTTCTCCGCCTGGAAGGCCAACGCCACGGGCCGTAACTCCAACTCCATGCGCGAGTTCCTGGAGAAGAATTACAAGGAGACTTCTGGCAAAGAGACCATCAAGCTTGCCATTCGTGCGCTCCTTGAGGTACACATAACACACCTACCTCTCTTGTTGGATTTACACTATACTGCAGCAGTCATTGATCGAGGGGAAATAGGGACAATTTTAGTTTTAGCTGTGCCAATTGGGTGATATTTGTTAAATTTGGAGTATTATTAATGATATAATTTAAGTCAGTTGATGATCTGATCATCTGAGTGATGTACCGTTTGTCAAAGGTGCTTAGAACTAAGCTGACATTACTCAAGCACAAGCTGTCAATGATTTTTCCCCTGATCTAGAGTGTGCATATGATCTACCAGCCAAATGTTCATATAATTCACTGATCTATTGGTTTAGTATATAGATTAATATACATAAATACTTAAATCAACTTTCCTGAAGTTTGCTCGCAACTTAAAAAATCTGGTGGATTTGATTGAAATGATGAAACTAAAACACTAGAGTAGATAGGATTGGTTTTGTTGGTTTCGCGTTGATATCAGAGCATGTTTGGTTTGTAGCTATTTCACTGATCTGGGACAGAGTGAAACACCCCTCATAATAGTTCTCACACTGGGAGCATACTTGTGGGCCTAAGATATCACTTTTCTCCTCCATCACACTTCGCTACGTGTTACTTAAACCTTTCTCTCTCTTATATTGTTGTATTGGTTTGTAGCATTGATAGACTGTCAATTTGTCTAGGTTGTCGAGAGTGGCGGCAAGAACATAGAGATTGCAGTGATGACACGCAAGGATGGTCTTCGCGAGCTCGAAGAGTCTGAAATTGATGAATATGTTGCTGAGATTGAAGCAGAGAAGGCTGCTGCCGAGGCGGCAAAGAAGGGTGTGCCAAAAGAGACCTGATTCAGCATATCTGTTTAGATTATTCTCGCCTGTTCCACAGGATGTATTTTACCCTGTTTTTAGTGTAATGCCTGTTTGTTTGTATGGAGTGGGTGTTTATTTCTGATAACCTGTTTGGATTAAACTTCAGTGGTATGCCCCAATGACCAATGGCGATTAGTTCCTGAATGATCTAATGTCAAGTGAAGTACAAACGTAGCATAATGCTGTCAACCCCTGTTACTTAACTTGCTCACGGATTTATGTTTCTCTGAACTGTCAAAATGCCATGTATATAGGTTATCGAGTGATCTTTGATTAATCTGATCTCGCATCGGTGAATTTATTGGATTCCAGGCTAAGGCAAGGGGAAATGTTCAGGAATTTATAAGAAAACGTAGATAGGAAAAAAAAAAATCCACAACGGGCCCAAAAAGTTATCTCGCTATGAAAGAAGTTGCGGTCCATCTGATAAAGTACGGCCCGTTAAGGCCCTTAAACCCTAGACGAAGAATGAACTGATCGTCGCCGTCGACTGCGCCCCTCGACCAATCGCTCTACCCTTGCCCCCTCCGCCTCCTCCGGCCACCGTTCGCCGGCCTCTCGTCATGGCTGCGGCTCCGCCGGCCTTCACCGGCAATCTGAAGGTGAGGTTCTTTCCTCTCTTGTGGTCTAGAGTCTAGGAGTCGCCAGATCTAGGCGGTATTGCTACCTCAGGCGTTGAGGAATGGTGCCGCCCAGGCAACCACTACTTTCCTAGAGCAGAGCCCCCCGTTCCCATGCTCGCGGTCGGAGGTCCTTCCATGGCCCGAAACTCCGCTGTCGGAGCGTAGCTTAAGGTACTGGCCGGAGTGCCATCGCCACGTTGGTGACTACGCCGCCGTTGCCGCCCATGCCCACGCCGGAAACGGCTCTAGTTAGGTGGTCCCGTGATCTCTTGTCCGATGCCATTGGATTATTGATTGGTCTGTGAATGGCATGGTGTGTTAGTAGGAGGCTCAAGACGAAGGGTTCTTTTTTTTTTTTTTTTGCGTGAACTATGGTGCACTATTATTGCTGTAGATCTTAGTTTTGAGTATTGATTCCAGTGCCGTGAAATTCTAGATATGTGTCAAATGAGACGTTGATCCTGATTGTTACATCTATTGTTTAGGTCTTCTTTTGCTAACTGTTTTGCAAATATGATTTTGTTGATATTCGTGCTTGCACTTCTACTTGACCTCTTAAGACAGTTTAGTTATGCACTGATAGTAATAGTATGATGCAGAAATTAAGTAGGTCTTTTTCATTCTTTTTTTTTAATTGTGGCAAGCAAATGTTTTATATTTGTTGGATGCACAATTGTGTGTTTCATACTGTTTTTTCCCATTGTTTTGTTATTTTCTTCTCTTTAGTTTTCCGCATGAGAGTGGAAGATATGCAATTAAAATACTAAATCATTTTAATTCTGCTTTCTAAACCTGCACTGCCTCAACATCAAATACTAGTAAATTTCTTTGGGGTTTCATTTCCATGGGAATGGCTATGATAGTTGTTGGCTCGCCACGCCTAACACAACCCACTAAATTATCCGGGCTTGATACCGGCTATGTCGTGGCAACATAGGTGGAAAGAAGCATAGGCGGAGTACCCTCCTCCTTTATCCGGGCTTGAGACCGGCTATGTTAAACATAAAGCTATGTTCAACATCAAATACTAGTAATGACAGTTATTTACTTTTTAAAATTTGCAGAAAGCACTTGCAGGCCTGAGAAGGATCAATTTAGAAGGGTTGCGATGGCGTGTATTTGACGCAAAGGGCCAGGTTAGTATTCTTCTTCAATTGTAAGGATAACAATAAATTTGTCTAAAAAAAGGTTATGTGTGGTAAGCTGGTTTCTGTATTGTAGGTGCTTGGACGGTTGGCCTCCCAAATAGCAACTGTGCTTCAAGGCAAGGATAAACCAACCTATGCACCACATGTGGAAAATGGAGACATGTGCATTGTGCTCAATGCGAAGGATATAAGTGTTACTGGCAGAAAAATGACTGATAAGATTTATTACTGGCATACAGGGTAAGTAAGTCCATGCATAAATTGTTGAATACCGTGTTCTTCAAAGCTATTATTAACTTCCTTTAGTTGTATGTTTGCTTCCCAACAGTTATATTGGGCATCTGAAGGAAAGAAGGCTCAAGGACCAGATGGAGAGAGACCCAACTGAAGTGATTCGCAAAGCTGTCCTGCGCATGCTTCCCCGCAATAGACTCCGCGATGTAAGTGTAATTCCATTACTCTTTTATACCTCAACGTAGAATAAGACATGGGCTTCTTATGATTTTGTTGTTTAATACACAAACATATTGTTCTGATCCTCCAGGACAGGGATCGCAAACTTAGGATATTTTCTGGAAGTGAGCACCCTTTTCTCGATCGGCCTCTTGAGCCTTTTGTGATGCCACCAAGGCAAGTACGGGAGATGCGCCCCCGAGCAAGGCGTGCATTGGTAAGGGCCCAGAAAAAAGAGCAGGCAAACAGGGCAGCAGCGGAATCTGCCAAGGATGAAGAAGACGGCGAGACCGCCAAAGCTGAGGTTGCAGAGTAGGCATCTTCCTCCCTACCTATGTGTGTTTGCGTAATGCGAACATATCAGATGCTGTTTTTGTAGCTCCTCTGACATGTAGCCTGTCGAGTTGGATGGGTTGTATAACCTGGAAACAGGGAAAGCTTGTTCTGGATCTTTCATTTTCCTCGGAAAGAAATAAAATTTGCTTCTTTTATTTCCTGGTGGTGAAACGAGCAATTTCTTTTCCCTTTTCTTCGACGCGGATGAAACGAGCAATTACATTCCCATACGATAACAATACAGGCAGCAGAAAGGATGATCCAGTTGGCAAGTTGGATGGGATGTCGCCCACCAATAGAGGAGTGCTCGAGAAGGCGAGAAGAGGAACCAGGATAAGACCCAATCAGGGTGCGGTAGGCCTGGGCGGGCCCCGTACGCGGCCGAAAAGGGCCCACGACGACCAACTAACCGTCTCATACGTCACCGCCTGGGCCGGCCCCACTCACCGCAAGACCGACGCCGATTGGGGCGCGTGATAACAACACTGTCAGCGTCACACTTTCACTTGCCAACAAACAACTGAAGAAGCAATCGTCCAGGCAGCAAGGCAAGCGTTTTTTCAAATTCTTGGGCCTGACGGGAAGCTTGAGAACAAAATGTTTTCTGGCCACCGAGTGCAGGCGGCAGATAGATGATGCTCCAGCAGCTGAAAAAATGGCGGAGAGATAAGCTTGGCTGTCACTTTCCTCGCACCCATCTGTCTCAGCTTACTCCATCCAGCAAAAGAGAGGATAGGGAGGAGACGACCACTGGACGGAGGCCTGCTTGGGCAGCATCCTTCTCCTTCCCAACAATCGCCCAGGTCTGCATCGACATCGCCTCCCTCCAAGGGATTAGCTGTCCAAGAAAAGGGAACTCCTTGCAAGTTTATGTCATCTTTTGCTACCAAACAAACCAGAGACAGCGATTGATCGAGACAGTGGGCAGGAGAACGGCCCTGGACCGTCCCTCAGAATTTGGACCTTCGCAGGCTCCAACAGCTGCATCTTTCGACCCGCGATTCGTCTCCGATTTCGCGTCTTCCGGAATTGATCGACGAATCCTGCCAGCCACCAACGGCTCCCAGCAAGCAGCAGCTGGTGATCGAGCGTCCTTTCGTCAGATTAGATTATCTTGCCCACGAGATAAACGCGATCACGAATTAATCCTCGTTAATTAAACTGTTTTCTACTGCTAATTCGGTGCGGTAGCGTGCAGGTTAGGCGGCAGGATTGGACGGATCGGTGGTTCTGGTTTTACGGATTGTGATAGAGAGAAAAACCGGAGAGAATCCAGGAAGAACGGACGAATGGCCACGTACTGTTCTTACCAACCAATGACACAGGGGAATCAAGAACGCGTGCCGATCACAATCGCAAGGTGCGTGTGAGCTAGTACTAGGAGTATTTCATCATTCAGCAGTACTGGAGAAATGCCCTAGAATGCCGTGGTGCGTACGGCGAGCACGCAACAGAGGAGCTGAAAGTAACAGGGCCGGCGACGACGAAGTCTGGAAGGTACCACCGGCAAAGCGCGGACGGAGCGTACCAAACTCGCCGGAAAATTGGCTGACTGATGCGCGTTGCGCAGATCGCGAGCTAGTGGACAAACCTGGACGAGAGACATCGCTGGACACTGTACGATTGGTATCACGCATGCATGGCTTCCCTACGGAGCTCTGAATTCTTTACTGGCTGTGCACCAATTGTCTCCTCCACATTTATTCGAAGACCCATCAGAGCCAAGCTAATCACAATCTAAGAAGAAACAAATATAATTAATGGCAACAGGGCGCGAGAGACAGTGCACAGAGACATTTCGGTGACTTGATGGACGGGCTACATAGACGAGACCACTCGCCTACTACAAATAGAAGTATTTTTGCAGTGTCATGTTGCATTTGAACGACAAAAGGCCTCGCCTTTCCCTTTCGTGCGCCCCTGCAAACCATCCGTTTACCGGCGTCTAAGCTCCCCTGTCTTCGTCCATTGAACAATTTGACTCCACCTCCAGCATATGCATGCATGCATGTTGTGGTCTTAAGCCCTCTTTGTTTGGGCTGAAGTTTTAAATTTTTAGAAAAGCTGGCTGATAAAATTTGGATGTTTTTTTTAAATATATATTTAGTTTTTTCGCACATTAAAATTTAAAAAAATAGTACTCAGTGAATTTTTCAATTTTTATTTTATTTTTATAAAAGTTAATTTTTTAAAACATTGTTTATTTTAACTTTTAAAACATTCTTCTAAAAACTAGTTTTTAGAGGAACAATTCCATACTGAGGCAGGTCATCTCTGGAAACCAAGTCGCTAGGAGTTAGGCTCTGCTAGTAAATTCGAAAGGAGCGGCACCCGAATTCGGTATCCAGCCACCAGCCAGCTCTACGGTTTGGAAGAGGAGAGAAGAACGTCGTTGGTTCCTACGCACATGGCAAGGCCCGTACTACGTAGCCTTACGAGTTAAGCATGTCCTTGTTTGGAAGGTGCACGTCAGCGTGTGTCATGTCGGCAGCCGTTCTGAGTCAGCGACAGGTGTCGAACCATCCGATCCCTTCGGGTACCAAACCGCTCCATCGAGCTCGGTCATGGCCCTGCGATCTGCATGCATGTGGCTGCATCTCTATCCCATCCATGCAAGATCTCCACCATCTTATCTGCTCGAGAGAACAGGCCAAACAACAACGCTGTGACTCGGCAGCACTTTGCTCTGGGCCTCTGGCCGTATTGCTCGCAGGAGGCAGGAGACCCAGCGCCATTCTAGTGTCTGTCGGTTCATCCCGCTGGGTGGTGGTTCAATCGAATCCAATCGATCGAGTCGCCTCCGTGTTCCGTTCCGTCTTTGGTGGTCGAAAAGCGGCTACAGATTCTATAAATGCAGTCCTATCCCAAACGTCCGGTCATGGCGGCGAGGGCGACGCAAAGCGGCGCCTGCGTCGGCGAGCGAGCAACAACTTGACGCCGCCAAAGAAAAGCCCAGACGAAAGAAAGCAGCCGCATCTCGTCCTCCTCGGCCGCAAGTTGTCACCGCCCTTCTCCTTGACGACGTCAGAAAGATAGGACCTTTCGCTGTACCAAACCTAACTGGCCGGAAGGAGATACTGTTCCTCCTATCTCAAGGGCAATAGAAACAAGAAGCTCCGGTTTTTTTTTTTTTCAAAATTTTCAAACGTACTCACACCCCGATTTTTTTTTTTTTGGGAAAAATACTCATACCACGATTTTCTCATCAGTGTAACTCATACCCCAAAATTGCTCATCAGGGCCTTGAGAGAACAGGGCTTTTTCTTTTCAGAGAACAGAGGATGCAGTGTTCATCACAAAAACAGGACATGTTGATGACCAAACAGTCGAAACTGAAAGAATTTACATCAACTTATGCCCTACCAAATATGCCCTTTTTGGGTAGGGATTATGAAGCTGATTGTACATAGTCCCTACCAAATAGCTCACCAATAATCACTTATTACCGAAAATCAGTAAAAATCTCATTGCAAATATGAACTAAGCAGAAAAAAGGGTAAATTTGCCGCTTATTGCAGCTTTGAAATGTCAATTTGTGTTAAACAAAAGTAATAAGGACATTTTAATACAATTATTTGTTATAAAAAAAGACACTATAAACAACTATAATCTAAATTTACCAAACAGTTTCAACAGAACTTTAAATTATTCTTGAAAGCTGCTAAACCACATAATCTAATGGTAAAGCCAAATTTTGATAATCTAAAACCCTACCGAGCGAGGCTAGCTACCATTACCAGAGCAGGATTACCGCTGATCTTTTAGACAGTAATTAATTAATTTACACAAAATAGAGATCCATGGAAGAGGAGAGAGCAAGGAGGATTGATGGGACCTCACTGTTTTCGCTCTCTTCTCATTCACCAGTCCTGTATACAGTATTATCTGTCTATCCTTCCTCCTAATAAAAAGGCTAAAAGACTATTTCATCTCGAGACCACCTCTGAAGTCGAGCACGCCGAGCCTGAGCCCCAAGAAGTGTTGGTTGTTGCCGCCGCAGCCGCAGTCTGCCGCGCCCTTGTTGAGGCCCAGGCTGCTGCAGCAGCCGAGACAGAGCCCACCACCACGACCGTGGCCGCCGCCTTGGAGATGAAGGAGCTCACGCTTCACGATCACTGGCGGCTCCTCGCGTTCCTGGAACGGGGACGGCGGGCGGATGCAGAGGTCCAGGTTGAGGTCTGGGCATCTCGGCGTCGTCTTCAGGGCGGCGGCGGGCGTGGACTGGGAGGACGCTTGCACCTGACGAATGGGCCTGTGCGTGACGGGGTCGATGCCGACGCTGAGCAGCTTCTTCCGGACGTGCGTGTTCCAGTAGTTCTTGATCTCGTTGTCGGTGCGGCCGGGGAGCCGCGCGGCGATGACGGACCACTTGTTGCCGAGGAGGCCGTGCAGCTTGACGATGAGGTCGTCCTCGTCGGGGGTGAAGTTGCCGCGCTTGAGGTCCGGGCGGAGGTAGTTGATCCAGCGCAGGCGGCAGCTCTTGCCGCACCGGAGGAGCCCCGCGGCCTTGGGAAGCGAGCGCCAGCACCCCTCGCCGTGCGCGCGGATGTAGGCCACCAGCCGCTCGTCCTCCTCCTTGGTCCACGCGCCCCTGTTCGTGTGCGCCTTCTCGCAGCACGGCGACCGCCCCATCTTCTTCCTTTGTCTTTCGTGGGTTGGTTCGTGGCTTGCTAGTTTGCTAGATCACGTGTGGTGTGGGTGGTGGTGTTTATGGTTGGGAAGACGGGATGGCCAATGGATTGGTGGAGGAGCGGAGCGGAGGCCGAGCGCAGCGGCGGGCGGTTGGCGCGCATGGATTTTATAGGCGGTTGCCTTGGGTGCTTGGGCTGGGCTGCAACTTGCAAGCGGGTGGTGGGTGGTGGGTGGTGGAGATCTGGAGGGAAGCGGTTGGTTAGCTGGTGGTGGGCACGCGAGAACGAGGCCACGTCAAGGACGACGATGGACGGGATCGGCCGCCTCGAGGAGGTAGGTGCAAAGTGAGGCTGCGCTTGCAGGATGGGATCGAATTCATTTCGGCACCGTCTCAGCCGTTCGCGATTTGATTACAGCACAAGATAGAGATTACTCCTGTACTACTTGCGTTATGCTAAAGTGTTTGCCAAACCCGGAGCAGCAGAGCGCAGAGTTCCTCTCCCGATAATACGTGACGTTCTGATGATATTGAGAAGGAGCCACTTCGACGGCCGAGTCGTCGTCAGGGACGGAAGCGGTTCGTCTGACGCTCGTCAGACGGCAGGAGGCCTTTGCTTTGTGGGCCGATCGAAGGTGGAGTTCACACGATAATGAGACAGCAGAGCGTCAGGGACGGCCCGCTCACCCGCCGGGGCCTGCAGCGCGGCGCCGGCGTCCATCGACTCATCAGAACCATCGAGCAATGTGGCGCCACTCACTCTGCCTACAGGAATATTCTGGTCGGTCTTAGGTCTGCTCCTAGCCAGCAGGACTTCGAATCCCAGACCGTGACCCTGAAAATTCAGCCTTACGATTCGTAAATCAAACTTCACGAAAGACGAGGCTGATGAGCTGCTGTCCATGACCTCGAAATCCGTAAACGTGCAACGGGAGGTGGTCGCCAACTTGACTTCAAAAGGCAGATGACTTCCAAATACCGGAGGCTTTGACAGCCTCTGAAACCGTAATACAGAGGCTCAAGAAAACCGTGTTTCAGCAGCTAGTTTCAGAACAGAGGCCAAGCTAATTCCAAGTCAAGAGAAACGTGATGAAAAATAGATTTCGTGTGGCGTCTTTTTTTAAAACTGGAATATAAACAGGTATAGCCGCCGGTTTAAGTTTATCCAGGGGCGGATGTCTGGTTGGTGAGTTGATCTGGTCCATCCAACTGCAAGCTCTCCTGTGTTCATCACGGAAACTATCTCTGCATGCGTCGGCTATCTTTGTTGCAACTACTCTTGACCAACTCCTCCTTCAGTTACCTTGCAGCCATCCTTCAAAATTACATTATCGGATGGCGTATCCCCTTTCGGTCGCATCGCGTGATTTGTGCTACTAGAATTGTTTAAGAAACAGAAAAGGAAACCACGGGCCTGACGTCTTGCTTTGTTTATGTTACACAAGAAACTCTCTCCAGCAGGTTAATGCACCTGGGGTTAACTAAAAAGATTATGAACAGCACAAGACAATATGACAACTAAAAAGCAGTCTGATCTGATGATAATACTTTATTTCTTATTCCAAGCAGATGTTTGAAAATGCAACGAAGTATATGTTACACACAGACTGAAAGTAACTTCAGTAGCAGACTATGCCGTCGCACATATAATAGTCACTGAAATATTCATGACTCACAAATAAGTGTGAATATGAAAGGAATGTGCACTCAGAATTTCAACAATATTCTGTGATAATAATGCTGCATTACCTCACTGCAAGGACTCTGTTATTTGATCTTGATACTTACTAAGTGAATCCAAATGCTAATGAACTTAGCAATCTACTTGGTCTTCCTGGAAGCCTCGTATAAGTAGCCCAATATAACAACCCCTGCAGCAACTGCTACCCCGAAGGCACTCTGAGCAAGTACAGCACCAGTTGTAAGATCTGATTTTGCAGGGCCGCTGCCGCGAGGAGTGAAGCCAAGCTCAGATAGTTTCTTGTGTGATTCAGCGTAGTCCTTGAAAAAGGCATCTTCATCCTGCAGTTTGAACAAAGACATCATTCGTCTGATCCTAGTATTATGAACCAAGGATAACATTCTAACAATCAGTTGCACTGTGATAAAGAACATCAGCTCTGGCACCCCACTGGTAAGGCTGTCATTGATCTGGAACAATTCCTGCATACCTTTGCATAAAGCTCAACATAGCGCCTAAATTCAGGATCTGTCAACAGTGCCTTATCAGTTGGGAGCTGTAACAGCCCTTCAGATTCCCCCCTCAACAATTCACTGAAATGGTGTAAGAAGTTAATTTACAATGGCAATAGGAAATGTAGTCTCCAGAACCAGTACAAAACTGTGCCTTTGAGCTCAACTTACAGAAAGTATGAGTTATCAAACTTAAGAGGCTCCCGTGTCCAGGCACCTTCAAATCCAGACCTCTCAGGATGGGCCTTTCCCTAAAAGAACAAGAATATATATTAAAAGAATGAGCTTGTCAACAAATCAGTAATGCAAAAAGCACAACAGCATACCAGAGTGTGTCCTCCAGATAGCGCTACAATATCTTTGTCATTTAAACCCATCCGATAAAAGATGTCCCTCAGATGTGGCGCACCTATTCACGCATATATGTAGAAAAACCAAAATGAAAATATCAGAGCCAAGTCCTCATACCTAACAAAACACTAGTTATATGGAGAAAGAAAATAGCAAATCCAAAAGGGAATTGTTATTTATGTTGCTCATCATTTCACGGCAAGGAATTCATAAAGCTAACATGGGCCCCTGATAAATGTTACAGTTTCATGCTGCAAAGTAAGTGCTCCCCTTGTGCTTTCTTTGCACACATGCAACAAGTACAAGCATCCCATTATTTTGTGAAAAATATAGTCCAATGACAAAAAACAAAAACCGCAATACATATGAAAGAAGCAAATGCACAGGCCAGACCGTGAACATGAGGAGTGAAGAAAAATCTTAACAATCCACTAGACTGATACTTGACAATGTTTCCAAAACAAATGATGGAAATTATGGAACAGAAGAAAAATGATCAGTAACTACCTTTCTTAGCATCTGGTAGACGGCCTTCACGGGGGCATACTGACGAATCCTGATTCAAGCAGTTAAACTGTGAGCATCAGGCAATTTGCGTCAATTTCTAATTTATGCAGAATGTTATTTCACATACACGTCTGCCAGGAACAAACTCAATGGAAGGTCCCCCAGTCACTTCAACTGCAACCACTCCAGCAAGCTGTGAGAAAATTCAAGCACTTAAGTATTGAATAGTTTGGTCCCCGAGAGAGAGAGAGAGAGAGAGAGAGAGAGAGAGAGAGAGTAACCCTACAAGAAAAACTAAATATGGTGCCAAATTACCTGGTAAAGGTCCGCATATGTTATCCTCGGATTCTTTGCTTTGATAGGCTCTAATGAAATGCGAACCGCAGTCAGATAAGGAACAATAACGAATTTATTTACTTCAACAGCAAATAAAGAATGAATATGAAGATACAAAGGAAAAATAAAACAGATAAATCACCAGCCTCTCACATGGAGTATCATTTTCACACAAAGTAGCTCTAAGGCAGCTCCCTATATTACACTGAAGGGCTTTTGGAATAAGTAATCACTTCCACAAATACATCATCCAACCACCTGATTGACGTATAACTACAAATCCATAGTTTGAAGAGAACAGATACTCTGTAGTTTCCCTAAGTTATTACCCAAAAATATTTTACATGACAAAACTGATTTTTCATATTTTTACTCTGATTAAAAGATAATAACAGAATCACATGACCAGGAAAAAGGATGTTCAGGTAATGAAATTGAAACTGTGCATGATGATTTTTCAATGTCATCAGTTACAGAGCTCATACTTGCCTTATAGTAAGCTCTTGAGACTCATAAGGTACAAACAACATTGCATAAGCAAAGAGAGAATAAATAATATGCATACCAAGGAGATCCATAGCAATCTTTAAACCAGCATTGGCACCATGGCTGTACTCTTCCTCGAATCTAATAGAACCATTTGCACCGCCCGTTTTGGTGTTCACGTCATAAGTTCCAGCATCATGCCATCTGCAAGTGAGAGGAACAGAATGAAGTCCTCAATATCAAAGACAGCAAACTCCTTTATGGCCAATCCATAATAAACCATTTTTCTAGAAAATACAGAAAATGGATGTTGCAATACAAACTAAAGTAGTCGTTACATTGGAATGAAATGCGTCCAAATAAAAAAAAAATGTAATTTGAGCTTCCTTCATAAATTTATATTGCTAGATATTGGGACAGAAACAAAGGTTGTGGACTCACGCATTGGCCCTACTACTACTTGTACTCTAGCTTGTGGCTGTCTACATAGGGTCAGGTTGACTATACTGGAGAAGTGGTGATCGTTAATGAAAAAATTCTGATGAAATTAAACCTTATATCTTATTCTTCAGTACGGCTTCGACCGCTGAAGTCGCACAGCTAAAACCAAGGGGCCGTTGACACGCTCACAAGCAAGTTGTTCGACAATTTGCCTAGCTGAAAACTCAAAGCAAATGTACTGTGGAAGCGCAAATGATGCGGGCAGCAATAAATCAGGCTCCCAAATCACACGAGAGATTAGGCTCAACCGTGAAGCCAGTACTACAGCAGCAAGCGCGCAATTGATTAGGCCGCATCATTAACTAAGCCCAGACCCCAAATGAATCGGATTCCACGCGCTGACCAGGATCAGAGGCGAGCACGAGTAGAGAACAATACAGGGAGCAGGTGAGTACGTACGCGAGGCGGAGCATGATGGGGGCGCATCCCTTGACGGAGATGAGGGCGCGAAGGTCGCGGCGCGCCTTGTCGACCTGGCGCAGGTACTCGGCGTCCACCACCGGAGCCGCCATCGCCGCGGAGCCCTTGAGATCGGAGAGCGGAGTGGGCCGATGAGCCGTGCGTGAGAACTGCGAAGACCACTGGACGAGAGGCGGAGCCGTCAAAGGAAGGAAGATAGCGGAAGCGACTGGCCTCGGATCGCCAGCGCCAAGCAACCAAGCACTGGTCGCCTCGCTCGGAGCAGTTACGGCTCTGCGGCACCACGAACGTGGCGACGTGGGGCCCACAAACTACTCCTAGTGGTACGGGCCGAAGTCCATGGGCCTTATTGTACAGTCAGGCCACTTGTTCGGCCCATTAACACGGATTAAATCCAAAAGAGCGGCCTTTACTGGTAGAATGTTGGCCCAAGTGAATTTGGCGGAACGGTTCACTGGGGTTCCCTGGCAAAGAGCGAAGGAACCATGGTGGTGGTCGTGGATCCCCTTGCGTTCTTTTCTTTTTTTAGACCCCCCTGCGTTCCCGCGTGGCCGCTCACCTCCCGCGGCGGCCTCCGCGCCGCTCCTCTCCCGCGGCCTTCCTATTTTACGATCCGACCGCTACCTCGTAGCCTCTAGTTTCTCTCCCACCCCTACCTAGCTAGACCGGCCGGCATGTCCCTCCGCGTCCGGCTCGCCGCCGCGGCGCTCGTCGCCGTCGCCGCGCTCGTCGTCGGCGCCGCGGCCAAGTACGAGCTGACCAAGAACGGCTCCGTCATCACCTACGATCGGCGGTCGCTCATGATCGACGGCCACCGGGAGATCTTCTTCTCCGGGTCCATCCACTACCCGCGGAGCCCGCCGGACCAGTGGCCGAACCTCATCGCCAAGGCCAAGGAGGGCGGGCTCAACTGCATCGAGACGTACATCTTCTGGAACATCCACGAGCCAGAGAAAGATGTGGTCAGTAATTTATTCATTTTCATTTTAATCGATCCTTCCTCTCTTCTTTGATCTAGTCAATAAAAGAGCCATGGCTTTCCAGTACAACTTCGAGGAGCGATTCGACTTTGTCAAGTTCTTCAAGCTGGTCCAGGAGCACGACATGTACGCCATGGTTCGGATTGGGCCCTTCGTACAGGCGGAATGGAACCATGGGTTTGTTTGCTTCTTTGTGCACCCTTTTTCTTCCCCCGAATCGATTGTTGTAATACTTTAGTCATTCTCCTTCCAATTCATAAATCATGGTGATGATTCTTGCAAGCAGAGGCCTTCCGTACTGGTTGAGGGAGGTCCCTGACATAGTCTTCCGGACCAACAACGAGCCGTTCAAGGTGACGATCTCAGACTCTTGTGAAAAATCTGTCGGTCATTTGAATTTTGATTTTATCAATCTTCTTCTGGTCTTGCAGACGCACATGGAGAAGTTTGTGAACCTCATTGTGAAAAAGCTCAAGGATGCCAACCTGTTTGCATCACAGGGAGGCCCCATCATTCTATCACAGGTTATATTTTCAGGCACAAAGTTATCGCGTGCGGCCTTCGTTTCTCTTGCCTGCTTGTCTGTTCTTCATCTGGATCTGATAGCATGCTGAATGCTGCATCTGGGCGACAGATTGAGAACGAGTACCAGCACTTGGAAGTGGCGTTCAAGGAAGAGGGCAGCAAGTACATCGACTGGGCAGCCAAGATGGCCGTCAAGACCGACACTGGGGTGCCATGGATCATGTGCAAGCAGACCAAAGCTCCTGGTGAAGTGGTAACCTTAATTCAACGCGATCAAACACGCATGCTGCTCTTCCATTGTAATCATCCAGCGGTTTATGAAACTTGGATGAAAATTTCCCCCCATATTATTAATTTTACAAGGCAAAGCACATATGGATTGATTTACCCTTCTGAATTCTTTTCTTTAGATCCCTACCTGCAATGGAAGGAACTGTGGAGACACATGGCCAGGTCCACTTAACAAGACCATGCCCCTCTTATGGACTGAGAACTGGACTGCACAGTAAGTCATCCTAGCAGTAATAATCC